>CAJQUW010011745.1:0-143721 GCA_907163375.1 Prostheceraeus crozeri | reverse complement strand
ATTCAGTTTTTTTGCGCAGATCACGTTCCTGTGGTCCAAAACATTATTTGAGCAGTTTTTAAAAAGCTAAAATTTTGCTTATTTATATGCTACCGACATGAAGCCCTTTTATAAGTAGTATGAAACAACTTGTAGCTTACATCAAAAGAAATGAATATCTGCCAATAAGCAGCCCAACTAAGCGGAAATTAAGCTGATTGTCAAAATTTCATGAACCGCATTATAATTGAAGTTTTCATGAAAAAGTCGAGATCATATTGTGCTTTCTCGGCTGAAATTTGAAGTTTTTGATTCTATTTTCAACGGTATGAATTTATGATTCACTAACTTTATATGTTTCATTTCTTGAATAAAATGGTGATGTGGATCCTTACATATTTCAAAGCTAATTGAAGTTATTACTCTATGATTGAAATCATTGTCTTTGATTATGTGATTTTGCTCTACCAGTGGCAGGTTACCTGTGATATCATCACGCTTTAGAAAATACTCTTGAGGTTGAGCATGAAAGTAATAGCAACTGATCGGATTGTTGCGAACATTACCTCTTCATAGCTGTCATGACACGGAGGATCTGTAAAATGCCACCATTCATTCTGCATTACTATCATGAACACTCCATTCCGTGGTGATGTGTAATAAACTGCAAAACTTTGCATATCTCACATTTGGTAACAATCCCAACTGTATCCCCCTCGAGTTCATTTAATAAAATCGAAAGTGTATACACATTGGGGATTTAATTAATGCGGAGTTACTACTCTACCTAATATACTTACTCTACAACTCAGACTTTAAATTCTTCGGTGGATTTTCTTAACAGTGCATGACCGCATGTAGGCATTGAATTTTATAGTTACTTAAATACATGTAGTTATTAAATCCTATGAACTCAATTGTGTCACCATCCGCAATATGCAAGATTTTCTGAAAGCTTTTTCCGAGTAAATCTTCGACCCAAAAGTCAATCATCATTTTAAAAAATCAAAAGTTTACGGAATATGACGATAATAGCTAGCAAGGTTTGCTATAGACAAACAGGGTGTTTGAAGATTTATTTTCACAGTTTCAGAGAACTTTTGATGACCGGCGCAGTAGCCTTCATGCTATCATGCTACACTGCAGGTGGAGTGCTATCTCTGAGTTTGGGGGACCAGGATTCAAGTGGTCGGGTCAAACCTGACACTTAAAATAGGTGCACTCATCAAGAAAGAGAGAATATGATAAACAGAACTCAGTCAAATGGAAGAAAACCGTTCGGGTAATGTGTTTCCGAGTGCAAGGATTATCATTCTATTTCACTTTAATGACTTCGAATAAAAGTTAGAGACGAATAATAATGCATGATTTGACAACTTTGATTTTATTCCTCAATTTAGGTATTTCATTCCAAAAAACACGTTACGTAAGAAAATTTGTCAAACGCAAAGATACAGGCCTGTAAATGACAGATTGTTAACTAACAACATCAAAATGTAACTTCGCTTTGAGAAAATCACGCACAGCTTGTAAGCTTCAAATCTAGTGCATCATTAAGTTTACAAATGAATTTTCTTCCATAATTCACTGTCACGGATAAATTCCAAAAGCAGAAAATCATATTTCATATCTATGGATTAACAAAGAGTAGACAACATTTTCTTTCACTCGCAAATGTTTCCAATTCTGTCACATGCAAATCAAAAGTATTCAACGGCGTTGTTCTTTTGCTTAATGCGTCCTATTTGGTAGTGTGATTGATATCTTTGACTCAGAAATTTTGTTTTGTCTGATGAACATGATTTCCTTTGTACTTTCGAACTTAAACTACCGATAGCGGATCACGTAAATGGAATTGTGTCTCCAACCCCGTATGAAACATTCATAGAGTTGTGATAATAGCCCGAGGGACACTCAGGACATCTTCTATCTCGGCTTAATGTTTTGAAGATCCTTTGAGCGAGTATGTGGATCTAGAAGCGATAAATCGCATTCAAGGCAATATCTCCCGAGAGGGAATGCTGTTGGGCAACTTGGATTTAATCTTCTTCAACCAGCGGTCTTCAACAAATCTTTTGATTTAACTTTCTGTGCTCCGAGCATTTTCTATTCACTTCAACTTTCAAAATGAAGTGAAAGTTCTGCGCTGAATGACAGTAAGTACGACTTGATAACTAAAGCATGTCATGAAGGGAAATACAATGCGATGGAGATGAAATTATGGAAGAATTATTTATAGGGAATGCAATCAAACTCTATGGATCAGATCCCGTTGTTTTTTAGTGCCTGCCTGGCTATTTTATTCCTCAAGAATTCTTGCATTCGAATTCAATTCAGCGTAGCAAAGTGCGTCAAGGTAACAAAATTTTTAAAAAAACACAAAAACAAGCTAACGACTAGTTAATTTTTAGTAGGTGCAAAATATGATTTAAGTGAAAATTTATATATCCTAAAATGTCTAAAAATTTAGAAATACTAACTAGAAGGACAAACAACGGTCCGTATCCTCTCCTCATGTGTAATGAATTGGCGAGCAAGTTGTTCTATTCAAAATCACTTGTATATTGAAAAGATTCTATTTAACAGTCTGCCCATTCAGATGATAAGAGGTCAGGTCTGTTTCCAATCAAAATACCACATCTAGCCAACACAGCGGGATTACGCTATCTAAAATCTACCAGGTGTGCAAGAGAATTAATATTAGTTCCTTAAACTAAAACGTGAAAAAAATTCTACAAAATATGCATACAGATTATTTGACAATTTTTAATGCGGTCATCAACAGGAACTTGGTCAGGACGATCGCGTTTCGACCTCTAAATCCTGGACGCTCAAACCCAACCAAGCGCGGTCCTGTACATTTAAGATGCACAGCCTCAGAAGCTAAATTTATAGTATAGAAAAATTAGCATCTACCAAAAAAAAATAGAGTCACTATCTACTGAAATGTACCTCAGGCATTTGAAAGATGGACAGAGTCCAGCCAGTAGAGGTCAAGAGGCGGGGACATAATCCACCTTCAACTCAAGACGTGCTGCAAAAACAATCCAACGTAGCAAAGTGCGTTAAGGTAACAAAATCAAGTAAGTTTTGTTTAACTGTCAGAAGAATGCTTCAAATTGTTCCCACGTAAATATTTTTTTGATTTCAAGGCCTACAAGACCTGACTGATGCGCCTCGTTTAGCTTTCGCTGTTCTTTTCCTTCTTGATGTTGATATTAAATTGAATTAAATGTCTTTAAATCTATATTCTGGCACTTTTGTAGAATCTTGTCTGATTTTCTGAATTCATGTTGTTCTATTGCTGTTAATGTTTTGATCGAAACGCGATCATCCTGACCAAGTTCCTGTTGATGACCTCACTAAAAATAGTCAAATAATTTGTACACATATTTTGTAGAATTTTTTCACGCTTTAGCTTAAGGAATTCATATTAATTCTCTTACACACCTGGTAGATTTTAGATAGCGTAATCCCGCTGTGTTAGCTAGACGTGGTATTTTGATTGGAAACAGACAGAGTTGGAAGTGGGTCGTGGGTCATGGGTCAGGTGGGTCAAGTGGGTCACAAAATCGCGTGGGTCACGTGGGTCGTGGGTCATGTTTTCCCGAAAAATTGGTGGGTCAGGTGGGTCGTGGGTCAGGTGGTTCGTGGGTCACATTTAGCGTGGGTCAGGTGGGTCGTGGGTCAGACTGCGTTGACCCACTTCCAACCAGTTTAACCCATGATAGATTTGAGAATCTCAAATACAATAAACTTCATTTTTCGTATTCTTATCATTCATGAAAAATGATTAAGTCAGTGTCACTGAAAGGGGTGATGGATGCACACAGTCAAAATATGCAACACTATTGACTTTCACAAGCCTCAAACAGTTTCGAAAGGGGGTGGAATTCACACAAATTAAAGACTCGAAAACAATTGCTGCTGTCTACTGAGAGTTGTTGGTTGGTAGAGAGAAGTTGTTTGAGTACTATTGTGCATGCTCGATTCTCTGTCGCCATGTCTGACGATACTCAATGATGTGTGACCTTCATTTCAGAGATGCAGCTACTGAAGTCTGATATTCAAAGGTTTTATGCATCTTGAAAATTTTCTTGCAATGCCAGCTGACCTTCGTTTTGTTTGTTTCGTTTGATTTTGTTGGTCTTTCGTAGAAAATATCCTCTGGTAGAGATTAGAATGGTAAATCTCTGGTAAAGATTGATCAGATCCTAAATATTTTTGAAATATGTAATTGGTCAAAATATCTCATTATACAGAGTGTCTCAGAACCATGAAGGCAGCATAAAACATCTATGCAGGTAGTTTAAAACCATCAATGATCGTAAAGTACGGGGCCATTGTTTGATTTCTGTGTGTAGTACATCATGTCAAACGCTATTTCTGATCTTCTCATACTTGAAAGCTGTTTGAATCTGAATTTTATGAACATTCATTGTCGTCTGAATCCTTCATATTCCGGTAGACATTTGTCATGTCAAGTGAATTCGGCTTGCATTTGAAGAAGGTAATAATGATTTAAAGTGATATTTTAAATACGAGAATATCTGTGAAGTCCAGAGACAATGGAAAGGCACATATGACTCTGAATATCCACGTCGAGACACAATCGCCCGAATGCGTGACAAGTTGGAGTACGCAGGAACAATTGGAAGCCTCCCAAAGGTCGTTCAAGAACTACGCAGTCAAATGACATTGTCAATTTAGTTTTCTCTGCATTGGGTGATGACTCAAGAAAATCAATCAGACAAGCTGCTTTAGACTTGAATCTCACAAGAGCAACAATTCAGCGGATCCTTCATGAAAGCAACATCAGACCTTACCGCTCAACACTTAAGCATGAATTAAATGAAGATGACTTTCCTAGGCGGGTCGACTTTTGTGATTGGTTTTGCATGAAACAGTAACCGATCCAGACTTTCGAAACATGATCGTATGGTCTGATGAGGCCACGTTTAAATTGAATGGTCGACTCAATCACCACAACAGTATCTACTAGGCTGAAGAGAATCCTCATCAAATTTTACAGCATGATGTTAAGCTCCTTGGTGATACCGTATGGGCATCTTTCTTCGCGCGACTTGATAGGTCCATTCTTCTTCAACGGACGGTGGATGGTGAGAAGTATCTGGAGCTTCTACGTCCCCATGTAATATCGGAAATTAGGAGATTGTATCCGAATGACGAGGAGCTGCCATACTTTCAACAGGCTGCATTGTATGAAGCTATCTCAATTCCTGAGTTGGCAGTGCCATCACTTCATGGATTGGACGTCGTGGTGACATTGAGTATCCCCAAGAAGTCCTGACCTAGCTCCATTGCATCTCTTTTTTGGGGGTTATTTAAAAAACGAAGTCTACAAGAATCCACGTCCTCTCAATGTGCAAGAAATGAGAGATAAAATCACATTAAGTGCAAGAAACGTTCTGATGGTTCTCATCTCAAAAGTCTGTCGCTCTGTGACCTCTCACTGTCATGAATTAATCTCTGTCGATGGACAGCACTTTGAACATTTACATTGAGAAACATGTACAAAATTTTCCGTACTGTTGGTTTGAAATAAATATCTGTATTATTTGACTCAGAAGTTAATAGTACTAACTGCCTACATAGTTCTGAGACAACCTGCATTAAATCAAAATATTATCAACATACATGCTTCATATCTAAAGGATTTAGCCGCTCAATATACTTTTGCATCATACATGTTCCATGCATCTCATTGCTCATTGGATACATGATAATCTGAAATAAGATAATTCATGCGACAGTCATTGATATAGACTTATCCCTTTCACACAGACTTATTACGGCTGGAGCTCTGTGAGGAGATATTTTTTGACTCTTCGAATCGATGAAAAGTTTCGTTTTGATATTTGATCTGGTATCAATAAAAATAGGAGTACTTACATGATATCGCTAGTGATCAGGGCCGTACCCAGGAATTTGGAAAGGGGGGGGGCTAATTTTGGATATTTGATAAGGCATGTATTCTATTAAATACGCTTATTATAAATACAATTCAAATACACCTGAATGTAGGTAGACAAACATATATAAATAAGTTTATTTCAAAATTTATGTTGATCATAAATAATTATTCGATTCGATCATTAAATTGTGTTTGGTCACGTTAAGTACATGTGTAAGTAAGTAAAAAGACATACTTACAAGTCGTTGGTATATTCTATAATAATGGCAAACGTCTGTTCACGGTCTGACAAAAGCGTTTTACGGCTTTGTCGATAATGTTACCATCTTTCATGGGCTCAGCAGTCATTTTCTTATGTATAAACATTAATGCTAGATCATTAAGTCTGTCTGTTCCCATTGTGGAGCGCCTGTAATTTTTGATATGTTCCAGACTTGAAAAAGAGCGTTCTCCAGTACAGGTCGTCGTAGGAGAATCTGTAATGAAAAAGGATTTTCATGGCCCTATTCGTACCAAGGGGACAGAACCCGCCCCTGTCGTAATTTTATTTTCGAATATTTGAACTTAATCGATCAACTTGAGCTTCTGTGGCTTTTAGTTATTGGGGATATGCTAAACATTGTGTTCAAATTTGGTTAGATTTAGACATCTGTAAGGCATATTTCTAGCGCTATTTTGAAAACTACCTAGTTGTTAAACTGATCATATTCTATGGATTTTGGTCTCACGTCGCTTTCTGTGTCGTCTTAATTGATGTAGCATACTTTTATAACATTAGATTGAAGAAGCACTTACCAGCAACTTTGTATGAACATTCGGGAAAAAGCTTTCATCGCATTCCTTCAGAAGATCAACGATTCGATACTTGGATTTGTCATCTCTGTCAATGTAAGATATTACAGTTTTATCTAACAGACATTACATATCATTTAAAAGTAACCTTACTTCTTATGTCTCCTCCAGGAATTATATTCGTTTTCGAAGTCTTCAACGTCACAATTTAACATATCTCGGAAATGAATAATAGCTGGCTGAAGAGTCGTGTAGTCATATTTTTAATATCGAGGAATCAATGCCATCATCGAGGATACTATGCTGGTTTTACAGTCAGTGTCAAATCGAAAACATAGATCGCTTATCAGATGATCGATGAATGGAAGGAATACGTTAATTCTATAATATTCCTTGGGTGACGAACACGGAACATTAGACCTGTGTCTTTGACGCCCAACTACTCTTGGTCCCGTAATTTCTACGTCAGCCTCCAATGCCATTTCTTCAGCATTCTTAAAAATCTCATCATATATGCTTTCATCATTTCTCCAGGTCTTGAACAGAATCAAGAGATCTCTAATTTGTTTTTGAGCTTCAACAAGATCGAGACTCTCTTTCTGTAAGGCTTGAGCTACTATTCGAGTTTCGCTCAGGACCTTTTCAAGAACATAAAAGGAGACAAGAAACCCTCCGTTGACTCCTGACAAAAGCTCATGTGCGTTTCCTGAGCTTCTCCATTTACTTATGTCAGATAGTGTTTCAAGAACAGGAATCAACAGTCTTTTAAACACCAAAACTGCGTCATGTCTATCTACCCAACGGGTGTCCGAAAAGGATTTCAGCCGTTTTGATCCTTCAGAAATTGCTGATAATTCGACGTTTTTCTCTAGACAGTTTACTCGTAAAGGATGGGGAGCAATGAAATTTACAATCGACTGAATAGTAGTCCAGCAGCTACGAATATCTGGGACGTTGCTGCTACTACTGATTATCAAATTTAGTCTGTGGCTATGGCAATGAACATAGATGGCATTTTTACATTTTGACTTAATGTGAGCCTGTGCACCATTAAATTCTCCCTTCATTGCACTTGCGCCATCGAAAGACATACCCACGAGACTGGCGGGGTAAATCCCTAAACCAAGTAGCTCATTAATAATAACATCTCCTATGCCTTTCCCAGACAGATCAAACACCTCAGTGAATTTCAAAAAATCTTCGTAAACGCAACCATCAGCAACATAACGGATACATAATGTCAACTGCTCCGTGTGACTGTTATCGGAGGATTCATCACAAATGATGGATAAATACTTAGCCTTATTCATTCGATCTCTTATCATTTCAAAAATTTGCTCACCTAGAAAATGTATGAGTTGATTTTGAATATCTGGACTTGTGTAAGTTGCATTTTTTGGAGCATTCTTCAAGTGATCATGAAGATTGTTATCCCCGACATCTACAAAGCTTCTAAGCAACTCTCTAAAAATTCCATCATTCATAGATGCATCGGTCAGAATATCGTCACCTTCCTGACTCCCTCTGAGGGCAATGCCTGTACGACCACATGCGAGAATTGCACGCATAATCGACTGAAGAGCTTTCCTGTTTCTCTCGAGTTGCTCATTATTTTGACTCTGAATTTGACTCAAAACGTCTGGCGTATATGACTTATGTTTTTGTACGAAAACTAACGCCATTTCTTTTGCGACAAGATGATACTCTCGGTCATCATGAGTTGCAAGATAACCACCAGCGCCAGTCAACTTGTCATAACGATTCAAGGGCTCAGTGACTAACTTTCCTAGACATTGTTGACCTCGTCCACCTGATTTGCTTACTGAGAAAAGTGCGCAATATTTGCAGAAAAGACCACCTTTTATATGCGAATAGGCAAGCCATGGAAAATGGTCAAACATGGTTTTGTTTAGATAACGTCGACCTTGTTTTCCGCGATCAGTAAATACGTAAGATAATTTAAGATAAGATAATTCTCATCTGGTTGCCAAGGATTTTGAATTAATTCAGACATTAAGCTGTCATTATTACTAAGACTCTTTGATCCGATGTGTTCGCCTATGTCCAAAATTGACAGCGATGATCTAAAACATAAACATAAACACATTTATAATAACTATAGGCCTATATATTAGCTTATATATGTTTAACATACTTTATGGAAGTTTCCGTCAAGTCAGATTTCTCTTGGGCTTCTGTCGAATCGGACTTTTCTGGTATACTTGAAGTCGTAGCAGTCGATTTGTTTAGAGGACTGGATGGCTAAAAGATTAAAATGAATCTGAATAAAAATACTGATTGAACGGCTTTGATTTAATTCGATAAAGACTGTTACTAATATTTTACTAATTTTAGCAGATACTCTGATGCACGGAGTTTCTACACTAATATAGGCCTAACACTCAGGCTTAAAACAAATACAAAAGTTTCATTGTCAAATACAAATACTTTCGTTTCGCAATTTTGAAGTAGTAATACAAATACAAATACTTTTATTTTTATATGTGAAAATGCAAATACAAATACCTGGTTTTTGAAATATTTAAATACAAATACTCTTCAAAACAATTATATACAAATACAATACAAATACTTGTTTTTTAGAAATCTGAAAATAGAAACTCGACATTTCCGACATTTCCTAAACATAAGATTTTAAGTTTAAAATAATCTATTGATGACCCAGAATGAAAAATGATAACTTACATTTTTTCCAAAGAAAGATCGAATATCCATGTTTCCAGTTCTTCGCCTTTTGGCTGGTGGCTCTGGGTCAGACATATTAAAAAAAGATGCGTATCGTAGGAGTACACGAGATCGAATGAACACACACAGAAAGTGAAACTTAACAGATGGCAAGAATGGAGACTCGGAAAGATTCACACGTCCGGCCGAGTAAGCGTTACACCATTAAACAGATAGCATAGGTAGGATGCTAACAAACTGTTGAATTGGATAATGTGTCCGAAATTTTTGTTTACATTTGGCAACTAGTTGAACAACTCAATGATTATCAAATTGGATCTCGCTGTCAATCGCAACTTTCTTTGAAGTGGTGAAACAAAGGGGTCTTGTTACTGGTACATTGTGTCACCAGATGACCGAACGAAACGATGATGTGGCGTAATATTGCAATCTCAGGTTTGAGATGAAATTTGAGAGGAAATTTAAAATTGATCTCATCTCTAAGGGGGGATATAGCCCTAGCAGCCCTGCCCCTAGCTACGCTACTGCTAGTGATTGCTATCACAACGTACTCGTACATGTAGCGGCACTCAAATATATCAGTTCATCTATATGTACATTGTAAGCAAATTCATGAATTATAACCTTGTCCTCGTGCAATTTTCTATTCACGCGCTACGCATGCTTACTCCATTTGCTTTTCAATGAATGTCTTTCTTACATCATCTTCTACTAAAATCTGACATTAGCGGAAGTAAATAAAATTTGAATCGATTGCCATGAGAAGCAACAAAATATTAGGTAGACGATTATTTTCTGGGATAATTTTCATACATGTAGTATCTGGCATAAAAAATGCATGAATAAATGATTTAGGCCTACTTCATTTGATTAAGAAATGTAAAATTTGAAATTTAGTCTGTAGGGTTCTCGACAACCTAACAAATCATCTCTCTACGAGTTATATAGGTAGCACTAAAAACGGATAGTCAAGAATTATAACAAGAAACGGAACCTTAGGCATTTGTGGTGCATGAACTTGCTTATAAGATAATTTTGATGAGGTTACATGTCTGTTTATCACGTGACAAGTGATCTGATACCCTTGAATCTTCATAACAAATCTTAATAACAACAATTTTGATACTACAAGGCCTCTACCTAGATAGACCTAGAATCTTGAATGAAAATGAAACTAAAGATGATATTAGGAAAGGAAATTGCACTGAAATCATTCACCCTTGCAGCATGTGGGTCAGGTGGGTCAAGTGGGTCAAAGATGTGGTGGGTCAGGTGGGTCGTGGGTCAGGGTACCCTGTGGGTCAGGTGGGTCGTGGGTCACATATGCCATGGGTCAAGTTTGGTTCATCCACTTCCAACTCTGGAAACAGACCTGTCCTCTTATCATCTGAATGGGCAGACTGTTAAATAGGATCTTTTCAATATATAGGCTAAGTGATAAACATAATTTTTAACAGAACGACTTACTCGCCAATTCATTACACATGAAGAGAGGAGAAGCGTTGTCTGTCCTTCTAGTAAGTATTGTTAAAATTTTTTAGACATTTAAGGATATAAGAATTTTCTTTTAAATCATATTTTGTACCTATTGAAAATTAACTAGTCATTAGCTTGTTTTTTTTTTAATTTTGTTACCTTGACGCACTTTGGTACGTTGAATTGAGAAATATGAAGGAAACCCGTTTTATTGCGAAAGATTTATTTGGCGAGGATTCGGCCTCCTTTACGCAAAACATTTTCAAGCTTGTATAGTGCAAAGTGAGATGCAATACACACAGTCCAGGCAATACATAGATTAAACCGCCACAAATTGCAATAGTTTCAAGAGATGGTTCATCTTGTGGAGAAAAATCCCTTATCAACATATAAGAAATCTAGGAAAATCAAGTTAGTGGAGCACCCTGAACTTTCCACTTGAAGTCACGAGCCTTTTCGAAATATAAAAACACGCTTACTCCAATGAAATCGCAGATAAAGGTCGCAACAGCCAATCAAAATGAGGCGTTGCAGCTTCGTCCTACTTGCTGCATTTACCTTCCACATGACTCTATGTTTCCTGTGTTATGTCCTTTTCAAGCGGCTAGATTTCTCAGTCACTTGTTCAAAAACACTTGTTGCTATCTGCAGAGGTACATGTAAACTGATGCAGATTTCTCCAAGTTAAGTCGCAAGTGTGCGAGTTTTACCATCAATGAAAGACAAATTTTCACAACTACTGTCTTGTGAAAACGTGTAGGTGCTCAAGCCGCTAGGTCGAAAACGAGTTTAAGCACTCTCACCTTTAGATAACTTTCTTAGGTACCTGTATGGTGTAGCCGTAATTGATGAAGATCTGTAAAAGTTATGACACAAAATTTCATGTTTTTCATCAATAAGCGAAGCCTTCTTTCGAAGTACTCTCTTGTGAATATGCATAGAAATAAAGGCATCTACATCAAAAACACGTCAACGCACACTTATCTTCTAATACACATTCCAAGGTACCTGTAGATATCAATGTATACAGAGTTGCCTATGGCAAGGGATGAATCTTTGTCAGTGGCGTCGCGTGCTCCCAGACCACAGGCCTTCGCTTGGCAATGGAATACTATTTCTATACCAGACTTTTTTATGTTATAACATTAATTTTCATAAAAAATGAATTTTTAGCAACAATTTCCCGAACATTTTTTAATGCCAAGTGAATGTGCACATGAGAAGTTGATTGCTCATGTCGCCTAACCGCCTTACTCAAGGAGCTGAGATCACTATATCCCCTCTCTGTCCAGACCACATTTTGTCGAAAAAACAAGGAGGCAAGGCCAACATTTTCTTGTGTTTCTCACGGCCGGTCAGCCACTCACAAGTTTGAAATTTTGATGCATTAAAATGTCTTCTGTATTTCTCATTTCTTTCTATGTGAGTGCTTTCAATCTTTATATCAGTTGTTGGCCTACCTTGTTTGATGACTGTCATCTTTTGAGTACATTCTCCTCGGACGATAGCGGTGGTTATGATCTCATCTACAGTACTAAACATAGCGTCACATCAATCACGCAAAAACAAGTTATGGAATTCTACCAAATCTGGGTGTTCGAGTCAGATGCATTACTCTGCACTCATTGGCGAACGCTCATCATCTGATCACAGTCTTATCTGAACGTCAGTCAGCTGCTATTGTTGACGTAGTGGCCTCTCCGACGAGAAACGAAGGACAGGAACAATTGAGTTGCGCTTCCCTTTCTATATTTAGGTACCGAGCCTCGATCAAAAATAACGGAGAATTTCATTGCAAAAATTGGAGAAGGCAAAGCATTATGTCTATCGGGAAAGCCAATATTGGTGCGGGCGCGTGCGCTTGCTGCCTCACACGCACACAGCTCTCTTTCGCTCTGTTTGAACACACGACTATCATGTGTGTCTAATCGTTAGAAGAAAACAGCAGTGATTCGTGTACGCGCAGCAAAACTGTTCACTCTAAGGTTGAGACGGACAGCTACCACGAGAAGCTATCAAATTTAAATGAAATATAATGAATGATGATACTTTTCATTTTTATAAATGTTGGTAAATTATTATTTAGGATGCGCCGAAGTCCTCGCAGGTACGGAGAAGACGCCACTGATCTTTGTGTATTTCTGTCAGCATAGCATCCTCCTTACCCACTATTCTCATGAAAGCGCATGCAATAACATAGAATGATTTTGTTTTTTTAAGTCAAATATTCATCTCTGAAGTCGAGGCAGACAGATTTAGAACATGTGTTTTCTTAATTTCCATTTAGGGACTTGAAATTCTTTGCGTTTCTTTGGTTGGACTGCATGATTGAAATCTAAAAATAAAAGCTATAAAGCACTTACATCAAAAGTTCAAAGATTTATAACTACTCTCGGCACCTTCACTTAAGCAACAAATTCCATGAGGTGCTGTTTATTGATTTAAATAATCACAAATAAAAGTTTCCATTTCAATGCCCCATTCCATTTAAAACAATGACATTCTACCAGTGTACCATCGTCGACTAGCATAATTATATGCGATTTTCAATAACACTAGAAACAGTGGCTGGGGTGAACTTTTCTTGAAGAAACATCGTCTTCAATGTCGAATGTCGCGAGCTTCTTCTTCTCACTTAGTAGCCATACTTGAAGACAGAGTTCAGAAACCCCTCATTAACAATTCATTATTCCCTGACCCGTCCAATGACCAGCAATTCGCATAAGGAACGCCTTTGTTATCAATTCATTTTCGACAATTCTCAAGACATCAACCACCCACTGTCATGCAGGAATCCATGCAGTCCTCGGGAACCACTGCTGCATTTGTTCGCATCTGATCGAGCTCTGCTTTGACTTTGGGTGTCTTAGGACATCGATCGATAGGCACTGCATGCTTCTTTTCCGAGGGGGATGAATTAAGTGATAGCAGTTTTCTGATATACGTCTTCCGTTCAGCAACATAGAGTGGAGGGGGAACATAATAACACCGGCATCCTGCCTCGTCCTGTCCCACAATCAGCTCGTTCTGCCTTTGTTCGTCTAGAAGGAAAAATTTCTGCTGGGATGCTGATGAAGTGCGTGGCTCATTCTGCAGAAGAATATCCGCATCATGCTAATTCACGTTGGAGGATGTGCATAGAAATCCAACAGAAGCTGACCGAATCGGCCAAGGAAATTCACATCAGAATTATAGAATATACTAGTATGAATATACTAGTATGAATATACTAATGTACATACATGTACTATATATTAATGAATATACTAGTTAATACATGATTGCAAACGTGCGGGTGCAGGCCATGCTAGACCCAAATAGGCCTACATGTATACTGTATATGTATAGCAACACTCGCCTGTACATGCATGCGCGAGTAAATGCATTCTAATTTCAATTAAATCTTGCTTCAGCATAGCATCGGTTGTTAATGGAATTGTCCAATTGTCGTAAAATTGATGTTGTCCTTGAACCAATGATTACACGATTCAAATATAAATCGCTGTGTTGTTTGAACTATTCCAGGAGTGAATAGTGTGTATGCAATACAAAAAGTTTCACGAAATTTGTTTGTGACAAGCATTAAAAAACGGAGACATTTTCCTTTGATATCAAGATCAGAGACAAGCGAACTAAAAATATATCTTCACATCAAGCTTGCAAATCAAAAATATTTGTACAATAATCGAGTTATAGTCAGTAGATGGCATGTCTTTGAAATTGTGAAATCACTGTTGTCATTATAAACAATTCCGCCTATGTTCCTACATTCGTCAAGTATATGTCAAAGTACGAAGTCTACTTTCAATGTTTTTCTCTCAACATGTCGCAAATCTGCAACATTCTGTTTGCGGATTAGCATTTTATGAGACAGTTCGTGTTCAGTTACCTACTGCGAAAAAGTCCCATCTTTACTCACACCAAATCAGGAAATCGCAAACAAATTTGACAGTATATCAGCTGTGAAAACATCTGAAAGTAATTGATAGATGATGAGGATGATGATATACCAAGAAGTAGATATGTCCACTCCTGATCCAGACTTTTAAACAAATTGGTTAATTCACGGTTGTAGCGGTAATGAGGTCAGGTAAATTCATCACTTGAAAAATTCATCCATTGTAAATTTGTCCGTAAGAAAATTCATTCGTGATGTTTTACATTCTAACTTTAAAGTTTGGAAACCAAAACAAAAATTTTCTCCGTTCAGAAAATTATAGCAGATTTCATAATTACTATGTGTAGAAAACAAAGGATTCACTGATTAATCTATTAAAGCGCTCGCCTCGAGGAGACTGTCAGGCACTGTAAAGTAGTCTGCAAATCAATATCGACATCTCAGGTTATCTGAACATGACGTCTTTGTGAGGCCATGGAACACACTCATGGTGAGGGACCAAGCTCATCGGCGAATTCTTTAACAAGGAACTCTGTAGAGAGAGTTTTTAACCGCATCGGCAGTTGCAGTATAGAATAATGTATTACATAATATCACGTTGCATATTATGTGATGAAGTCAAGTAGAAGTCAATGAACAAAGAAGAGCATTCTCCATCGAATGTGCACAACAACGGCGATCAACAGATTATTTTCAAGGTGCATCCAGTTAGTGAGGTTTCATCAATGGCAAAAATAGAAGGAGGATCGACCAATAGGCTATATATAGAAGAAGCGGAATGAAATATGGGAGCTGTAGCAGCAAAGGATCGAAACGAATTGTAGAAAAGAGAGAAACAAGACTATTTAACAAAATCATGAAGAGCCAAGACCACGTTCTCCACCGACTTCTCTTGTCAGTCCTTATTTCGAAGTTCCATTATATCTTTACTGATTCCTATATAGAAGGTTGGCCATTAATAATAAGTTTAATTATAAGTTTGATTTATAAAAACAAAGAAAATTACAGTATAAAAGAAAATTTACACTGAAGTCAATAATTGCACTGTACTTCGGCCTTTGGCCTTCGCACCTTGAAGGCCAAAGGCCGAAGTACAGTGCAATTATTGACCTCAGTGTAAATTTTCTTTATTTTAAATAGATCAAAAAATATACTTGTACAGAGGCACCAAGTAACTTGGTTTTTTCTTTTCATCAATGAATTTCTTCTGTAACTTTTGTTACAGAGTAAATTAATGCATTGATCTCGTCTACGCTGCTTATGACAACATATTCAATTATATTGTTTATCTTTTCAATCAACCGACTGGTATTCTTGTCATTTATTTTTATCTTTCTGATTGAATTGAATTTCGAGATTTGTTAATAGTTCATTCTTCACGATTGATCGCTTTTGGTTAAGTAACCCTTGTTTAGTTACTGTTGCTTGCGGATGCTTCTGTTTCCAAATCTCATACATACGCTTTCGAAATTCTCTCTCATTCGGTCGGCTCCTAGCACCTGTAAATCACGCTGTCATTATCGGCATGTGTCCACTTTCTTCTATGACGCTGCTGCTGTTCATTTGTCACGGTAATACGTCCGCTTGAACATCCTGATTCCCCAATATATAACGCAGGCCTTGATAACCCAGGCGACGACTGTTCCGGTGTGAATATTGTATTATTCCTACTCTCCATATGAGTATGAGTGCTGAGCGGGGACGAGATTATGGAAGGAACCACTTCCCCCTCTCGAGTATACACTTATGTGATTCAAGCGTCTGCAGTCTGGCTAATTATCAGCCAATTTCTGATCCTCTTGTGACCACCATGTGGCTGATTTACAGTTGTTAGCCACACACCCGTTCGGCTGTAAAGTTATAGGTGATATCAGAATATAGTAATTAAGGGTCTAATCCACTTTTAATGACATCCAAGAAGCTGGATTTCAAGTGTTTGCCATCTCTGGATCATTTGGTGCCGCTATAATTCTAGCGTTTCTATCCAACCGACCAACTGTTCCAATTTTTATCTACTTTTTAAGCAGTTCCCATATAAAAATGAAAGGTATTATTTGATTTTTCTGTAATCAACTGCATGCAAATTTTGAAATACATTTTCCAAATATATTTCACAAAGATCAGGCACACTGCATCAATAAGCTCGTCTCAAAAATTCAAAGATCATAACTAGCCCATGTCTCCTCTATCAGGCGTTTATATTCATTTTCAATTTTTTTGGGCGAAAGATATAATTAATGACATTTTAACTAAAATCCAAATCAATATGAGGTAACAAAATGGAAGAAGTAGGCTACATTAGTTATGTATGGCTAATGTACTCTTCCTGGCTAAAATAAGATGAAACAAGGTTATTCCTTAGTGAAAACTCCAAGTAGAAATCTGTTTTCTTCAATCAGATAAGATTTAAAGCGAGTTCGATTGTTTCTATGAAAGGTGAATTTCCTCTCTTCGGAGTTCAATTTCAAACAAGTCATGTCTACACTTTTTCACATAAAAACATACAAGACAAAATGAAGAGTTAATCAATTATATCGCCCCTCAAATCCTTCCTTTCCATTTCGTCTAATTTGGACACTTTTGATATAACAACTCCGTAATCAAAAAATTGTCTACTGTTTTCATTGACTTTCGTTACTTGTTCAAGCAGATCATTTTGAAGTAACATTGAAGGATGTGAATTAATGTATAATTGAGACTTTATGATTGAAACATATCAAGATTGTAAGCACAGCAAAAAATCGATCCACTACAACAGCGAGCCTAATTTCATCGAATGAGAGACATAGATAATGAAACATGTTTTATCGATCAACATCGGTACTCACCATACTGCGAACACCTCAAACCACAACTGCCACAGTAACTACAACTTAACACTAGAAAGAGCAATATAATGATTAGTCTAGAAAGACCAAGAGCGGTCATTTTGACCCATGACCGCTGGGGGAACTGCCCAAATTTTTGAGATTGAATTGAACACAGAATCATTCAGGCTTGTCTTTCATGTTTCTTAACATAAAAACGAGTAATGATATCGAAGGGATGTAGTTGCAGCTTCTTGTTTACAGTTTCTGTTCGCCAACAAATTGCCGGCACAGACTATCTTTCTGCAGAATTAGTTTGCTTCCCGCCCTTTTCTTCGGCAGATGTAACTTTGATGCTGCTTTTAGACCTGACTGGGGACCAACAACGTTCACGCTTGGTTGCATTTGATGCTTTTTCGACTAATAGTCCGGCAGCCAGAACGAGTTTCTGCAGGGAACGAGGCCGAAAGTGAGACTTTCACAGAATGATGTACACCCTATGCCTGCTGCGAATTCGCGCGTCTGCCGAGTTCTAGTGAGTTCCTCTTCTTGTCAGACAGGATCAAAGAAAAACACATGTAAATCCAATGGGACACAGATTGCATTTTTTGGTTAAAGTGAAATTTTCTATGTTTTCTCTGATTAAACGAAAAGTACTAAGCCCAGAGTCATAATTTTTGACATGGGCTGTCTTCAGACCATTTCCTTTCATTTTCATGCACCCCTGCCTATAAAGATAAACACATTTCAATTTAGCGAGCCTCTTAATGTCTGAAGACACAAACATTTTCAGCAACTTTATCCACATTCAACCACATTCTCACATACTTTGCCGATCAGATGCAAAATAAAAGCACATGCACATCATAGGTAATGACCTATATTCTCCTATATAATAGGTAATTCTCCAGTATTATGTATTCACAAAGAGTAATTATTTGATTGCCTGTCAGTTTGAGGTATAGCACTTCTGGTACTTTATTTGCAGTATTATTTTCCTTTTCTGTATACTTTTAATTTTAATTTTATTGTTCTAGGTCTTCGCTATTCATGCATACGTATTATCTTTCTTCATTGTTGATATCTGTGTCAAAGAGTTTGGCTACATGTACAATGACGTCACACTACTGCGGCCGCTCGCGCTGATTTGCTTTTTTCGCTATGATTTGATCGCATGAAAGTATCGAAATTGTCAGTTTCTGCCGTACCAGCTTGTAAAGAGGCAGCGAGAGCTTAAGCTGATCAATATACTTTTGTATGAATAACTTCCGCATTCTCAATGTCCTATATAAATTCGCTCATACTAAACAAGTACACTGCAAATCGCTCAATAACAATTACATACGAAGGATGCATACCAAAATATTTTTTTGGTATATATTTGTATGTTTTTCGTATGTTATTTCAAATGTGGTATGCTTTACATACTAAGCCATACTAGCACAATGTTAAAAGAAAGCATCAATCATCTACAAAGTATCTTGATTTCAGGCCTTTCGTCAATAAAGATTACATTAATGTTACTACTGTTCTGCAAGCAGTGAGATAAAGACATTCAAGGGTCATTCTTTCAATACTGAATTCGATTTTAATACACGCAAGTCTAAGGCATTTCATGAATAATCAAATAAGATTTCAACCATCAACAATTATGCATTATGTAATTTTGAAATTAAGCATATTATCAATCCGAAATAAAAACACATTATAATTCATGAACGCAAAAATAGTCATGTTTGAGATATATAAGTCAACATGATTACACTAAAGATATCGTTTAAATGAAATGATGTTTATCAACTTGGGTCATAAAGTAGACCTAACTAACTAAACGTCATAATAGTGTTGCTAGACATGTAGCATCGACGACATATTCGTGGAGCACAAAATTCACAATAAATCTAATGTATTTAAATACCACTCAATCAAACAAAAAATACTCACGGCTGGTGTTACCGAAAAAAGTTATTTGACAGTAGTATGTAACACATATTTTTTTGCTATGTGACTTAAAGCTGCACACCAAACACATACCAGAGGCATACGAATAAGGATGAATTTCCATCGGGTCTCGTATATAAAACATACCAACAATTCGTATTTCAGTGTAAAACAGCCAATCACAGATAGAATAGTTCGTATCGCTACATACCAATCACATACTAAAGTAAGTGAGATGTGGTATGAAAAACATACCAGATCTTTGTAGACATACCAGAATCTCGTATCAGATGTTAGTTTCAAATTGTATGAAATTTTGGTATATGTTTGTATGTAATTTTTGTATCCAGCGATTTACAGTGTAGGTCAATATTCATTTTTATTGTTAGGGAGCTTGAATTTCATTTTATGATGCATGCAAATCCAATGAGTTTTGCCGGGCTTGAGTGAAAAATTTGGTATTTAAGCTCGTTGTGAATGGACTTCTTATTCGGGTTATAGCAACAATAACAACCATCTAAATCGGGTACTCGGATTATCGCAATTAAAGCCCTCCTTAAATGGTTATTATTCCTATATAAACAAAATCTATTGACAATCATAGACATGTCAATCACAATTCTTCCTTGATCATGATAGCCCGTCACCAAATAAAATAATGAGGTGAAACAGTTATTTGAGTGCGAACTCTGTGCTTTGGAGTGTCAAGCGTCCTGGAACTGCGATGTGCCTCAATAAGAAGATGGGCTTCGACTGTGGGAATTCACCGTGATTCAAGAGCCACATGCAGATGAAAGGACTTGAATTCTGTTGGGCTAGTCTTCAACGACATCGATTGCTAGTCTTCACGCCACTCTCCATATCAGCGACTCATCAGCGAAGCGTCACAACCACAGAATTAGATTCATCTGCGCGCTTCGGTTTCCTAGAAAGGAAGAATTGTATGTAACCTTAATGTCGAAATGGCACAACTTGCTCCTTCTCGAATGGATAATTCGTGTATCACTTGCTATTGGAAATGACAAACAATAAGCTGTCAGCAGAGGACATCAGAGCCAGTGAGAGATGCGTGCATGCTGTGATATCACTTCGCACACACCAAAACACACATCCCTGTCTTGGCTTCGATTCAATGTATGCACCACACAGTGAGCAATGCCGAGGAGAGGATGTGAAATCATCAAGTGAACTAATTTTCGTACGCCTGCTACTTTCTTTAATAATGATCGGAAGGGCCAACATCATGGAGAAAACTTGTGGGCAATGATCTGAAGTCTTCGAATCTGAAGGAATTTTAGCAATCGAAGCACTTTGCTGGAACTCACATTAATCCGCATGCAAGCGACGCACGACTTTTTTTCCTATCTCTGTAAGGTATTAGGAATTCCTTCTTGCCCACTTAATAGGTTCCTCTATGCGCCGTCAGTTTCGTATTAATCACACTTCTAGCAAACCGAAGCAGATAAACAAAATATTTAATTCTGTGGTCGCAACAGTTTCACCTACTCGCATGAAAGTCGGTTTGGAAAGCTGACTACGATGCATGTCAACTGAAATCATTGAATAGGCTTGCCACTCATTTTGTAGCAATAAAGATCATGAATTCGGCTAGATGCGCGCTTTCATTTATCTACAAATTGTCAAATGGATGTAAATGTTTCAATTACCATACATTTTTCAAACGCTGCGCTACTTGTGCATGGTCTCTAAGGTGTGCACTTTGAGCGGATGCTTTGAATTTCTTTGTTGCACTTCAAATTTAGTCACAATCCGTGGCAATGCTTAGCTAAACTTGGAAAGTATATATATTTTGGTTCTTAAATAGTAAACGGTGGGTTCAACGTGAACACCCATAGCAATCTTTGATCGCTCGCTGGTTCACGATGATGATTTTCGTTGTAGTAGTAGGCAATTTCAGATTGTGATGCAAAATTAGGCAAAACACATACTATGGTCTTTTCTCGGATTTCAAGCGCTTCTTAAATTTGTAGTAGGCCTACCTATGTGATATATATCTATGAATTCTAATCATTTGATTTAATCGATATTCGCTATAAAACGTGCTAGGACAATCTCTTGATTTTTGCCTAATGGCATACTCTCTGTCTACGAGCAATTGCCAGTATTGTGAAAAAAATTGCCCCACTTAAAGACATCACAAAAAACATTTTTATCATAAAAGACATTTTCACTTTTTTATAAATAGCACTTTGTGACTTCTTTATATAGAGCAAAAACTACTTCATTACACAGACACTAGACTAGATTTTTCATGAGCTTAAATTCTGATCAGGCGGAAATTTCATAATCATCCTGTAAATTTCGTAATTTGCATCGAACACTTTTGTTGTTTATTTTTCGTAGCAATTTTCGTGGCCAGACATGTTTACTTCATCGTCTTGACTGAAGTTGGTCCTTCTCTCTTCCACGGCAGTGTACTGACATTGGAAAGTAACTGCGAACGTTTTCTTGTACACTATTGCAGTGTACGCGGCACTCTGATTCTGATAAATCTGCTAATTGATTTATGTTCAAAACTTATCATTTTGAGTTGAAATGAAAAATGCGAATGATGACAATCTCTCGAATCTGTAACTAAAGGTGAACATCCATCCCAAGTACCAAACAGCAAGATTATTTTATGGTTTCATGATAGATCCATCGAATTGTCAAGCATTTTGATATCATGTTTACAGAAAGAATAAGCCGCTATCCTTATTCTCGGAGCATTGACTCTCTTAGCGACTGAGTCTGCTACTGAAGGCCGTCGGGAATAGTAGCTAAATTTTGATTTACGATGTTTACTCCATTATGATGAATTTATGCATAATATGACGATTTTTAATAGCGTGGGATGAAAAGATAGCGCTATTAAACATGATTTGATAATGTGTATTTCAAAATGCTCATGACTACGAGAATTTGGAGTTGGCAATTATGATAATTGTTGGAAAGTTGGAAAGTCCTCCATTGCAGGATAGTGCCCGACAGCCAACCGAACACCGAATCGAAACGGCATGAAAAAACAGAAAATCGAGACGTTTTGGTTTTTACATCTTCAGGTTTGTTCAATTTTCCAGCACACTTACTTTATATGATAAATGACATACTATTTGTTGCTGGATTCACATTGACCTAATGACTTTATGAATGTCCTGAAAATTCCCTGCTTTAAGTGAATAAGACTTAGTGCACCTAGTCCTGCCGCCCACCGAATAGTCTGAATTTTATTTTATGTACTATGTACTTAAACCGCGTAAGCTTTTAAGGCAACATTTGATGTGGCAGGTTTCAATAATTGAAAATTTACATGTGAATGATTGCATCTGTTCTCTGGATAGAGGATAGAATCAGTGCATAGTGTCATCCTGGTTGTGTGGGGCGTCCGAAAATCAAGTCAATTGATTCATCACCATGGAAATGGATGTCTCGCTCTTTTTGTTGTAGAATAGACATCTTGAATAATCAGTAGCAACTACCTGAACTAGCAACGCGGGTAAAGTTCCAAAGTGAAGTACGTTCGAGAGATAGGGAGTTGAGACCAAAAGTAGCCGCGAATCGCTGTAGTTTCTTGTCGGATTGCTCGATTCCATCAACTCTTTCTGTATATAAAAGTTCGGATTATCTGAAATATTTCATCTCGATCATGTTTGGTTGTTTGATCAAAAATGTTGAAGTTAACAGGCGACCGAAAATTACTATCACACTACTTCAATTGTGTTCTACACATATTGACAGACTTCACTAACTTGAGCGATAAATATTTTAGTACAAAATAAGACCGCCGAGGAACTGATGAGAATTAAAGCCAGACCTACCGAGGTTCAGTGCACATCACCGTAAATCGCTCAATACCAATCACATACGAAGGATGCATACCAAAATATTCTTTTGGTATATTTCCGTATTCCCTTGGTATATATTTGCATGCTTTTCGTATGTTATTTCAAATGTGGTATGCTTTACATACTAAAGCCATGTTAGCGCAATGTTAAAAGAAAGCATAAATCATGTCCTAAGTATGTTGATTTAAGGCCTTTTGTCAATAAAGATCACACTAATGTTACTACTGTTTTGTAAGTAGTGAGATAATGACATTCAAGAGTCATACTTTCAATACTGAATTCGATTTTAATACACGCAAGTCTAAGGCATTTCATGAATAATCAAATAAGATTTCAACCATCAACAATTATGCATTATGTAATTTTGAAATTAAGCATATTATCAATCCGAAATAAAAACACATTATAATTCATGAACGCAAAAATAGTCATGTTTGAGATATATAAGTCAACATGATTACACTAAAGATATCGTTTAAATGAAATGATGTTTATCAACTTGGGTCATAAAGTAGACCTAACTAACTAAACGTCATAATAGTGTTGCTAGACATGT
Organism: Prostheceraeus crozeri; assembly: GCA_907163375.1. Lineage (NCBI taxonomy): Eukaryota > Metazoa > Platyhelminthes > Polycladida > Euryleptidae > Prostheceraeus > Prostheceraeus crozeri. The sequence continues at coordinate 119,786 of CAJQUW010011745.1, read as the reverse complement.
AGCATCGACGACATATTCGTGGAGCACAAAATTCACAATAAATCTAATGTATTTAAATACCACTCAATCAAACAAAAAATACTCACGACTGGTGTTACCGAAAAAAGTTATTTGACAGTAGTATGTAACACATATTTTTTTGCTATGTAACTTAAAGCTGCACATACCAAACACATACCAGAGGCATACGAATAAGGATGAATTTCCATCGGGTCTCGTATATAAAACATACCAACAATTCGTATTTCAGTGTAAAACAGCCAATCACAGATAGAATAGTTCGTATCGCTACATACCAATCACATACTAAAGTAAGTGAGATGTGGTATGAAAAACATACCAGATCTCTGTAGACATACCAGAATCTCGTATCAGATGTTAGTTTCAAATTGTATGTGATTTTGGTATCCAGCGATTTACAGTGCACCATATGTATAGGTAGAATAAATAATTAACATTTAACAGAATGCTCTTTAGTTAAGTTTATATAGGCATATGCACGACAATACTTCAATAATACTCTCTACACATTTCATATTTCAATCTCTAGTTGAGATGCACTGATTGATCGAAAAACGAACCCGACCGACCTCAAAATTTGGAACAAAGACGATCACTACTGAAGAATAACTATTCGCTGCTATTTTGGCCGTCCACCACCATCACTCTTCTTCAACATCAAGACAAATTCTTATCATAGATGTGACAGTTTAGCATTGGCAGCGGCGAGTAGGATGCAAAAATGATTTTTAAAATATCTTAAAACAAAAGTAAAATTGTCATGTTTTTTATATTTCTGGTATTTTTTTATTCTTCATATCCATCATTTTCCATCGATCGCTTGTTTTCAATTGGGCGACCTGTCTAATGTGTCGGCAAGCTCAAAAGCTGTTTTAATGTATACAAGGTCAAAGACATATTCAAAAGTTAACTGAGCTGCATGCATCTCATGCTGCTCATATTTGCCAGCAGGTACTCAATTTCTTGAAAACATTCTAAACTTTTTACATTCACCTTTGTAGCAAGTCATCGACAAGCAGTAGGATTGTTGATTCACTTGTTTCAATCTGGTCTCGTTTTGAAACGAAGCATTCACGTTTTGAAAAAAGAATTTTCAGCAAGCTTATATTATATAGCATGATACTCATCATCGAAGGTGGACAAAACTTAATTTTTCAGGTCCACATCCGCAAAGTCCGAAATCTGCAATCCGCATCCGCGATGTATCCGCACCGAATCCGCAATAGTAAAAGTCTTCAAAATTATTGTGTAACTCGTTCAGATTAACTTAAAAGGAAAAATTGTCAGGCTGTCAGGCTAAAAAGGAAAAGATCCTTTAGGCTGTAATGGTCAATAAACTAACAGATAATTTTGCTCAGGTTCAGCCCATGCAAAACTACGACTAGTAAGCTTAGAATAGCTGCTATGTATAGGGAGGGCCTACCAGCAATGTAGCCTAACCCACTATCTTTATGGAGCAGTTTTCAGCGGATGATTAGTTTGTATCTGTCCATGAACGAGCCTATTTAAGCAATTTGAGCATCAATGCTCGCATAAAGGGCAGGACTTATCTGATAAAATCAAACTTTTATATGTTAACAAGCTTGCTGTACACGCAGTACACACTCACACCCACAGGTGATGCCCTGAGCAGACTGAATTTAGGCCTCACTGGGTTTATATGACGACGGCCAGGGCAGCACACTTGATATTGACATTCTCATTTAGTCACTCTTGGCTATGTACTTGTACATTAGATAGCTCGAAAAACTATTCAACTAATTGCTTTATTCAACTATTTTATTATTTTTGGTAGACTTATTCAAAGTGTTTGTAAACAGTATGTATGGATTAGAAGTTCTATAAAGAATTTGCCGCTCGTATAAAAATAGAAAACATCCTCTTCCTTCATATTTCTTTAGAAATGTTGATAAATATAATTTATTATAACACTATGACATCTATTATATCACGTAAATTGGGGCAAGCTAAGGATGATTTTGTCAGCAGAAGTATAACATCACTAACTGTGGAAAATTAATCACTAGATTCAATCACTATCACTATCAGCATCTGTCTTCAAAAGCACTAACATTTCCAGTTTCACCATCAAGGCTTCCTCGCTTCTCAGTCAATATGTTACCTGAGCATGAAAAGTGCCTCTCACTTTCTGCCGATGATGCTTGAATCACAAAGACTTGTCTCAATATTTGATTCATCATAGGAAACGTTTCGAAATTCTCCCTCTAAAAATCCAATGGGCTTTCATATTTTGATGTGACTGCCATAGCTTTATAATCCTTCACCTCGTCTTGTATTGTACGGTGATGTCTTTCAGACTCATCTGTAACATCGACTTCAAACATGTCATCAAAAAATCCAATGCTTGCTTTGCTTTCAATGTGACTGAGGCTTTGCTCAAGCCTGCCGGCACCGTGTTGGCAAAATAGATTTGTAGAGCTTTTAGTGTGTGGAAGCAAAACGTGGATAGTTCAACTTGTCCATGAAGTCTTGTTCAATTTGTTCATCCGCAAAGTTAAAAATGCTCGATTCGCATCCGCAAAATACCAAATTTTCGTATCCGCGCGGATGCAGATGCAGATTGTCCACCCCTGCTCATCATACTCATCAAATGCTTGGATCTCAATTAAAGTTTAAAAACATGACGGATTTAAAGGCGCGTTTAAAACATGAGCAAAATCATTGCTATAGGGACCACGTTAAAAACACAACTTCAAAGGTGTAGTTTAAAAACTATACTTTTGCAGTTTGAAAAAAACAGTTTGATATCGAGTGATGTGTAAAACAATGCACTCCTTTTATCACCGAAAGTTTTAGCATTACGAGTATACCTCGTAATAAAAGAAAATTGGAAATTTGATTCTTCAACCAATTCACTGCATTGTAAATCAGTAAAGCATAAAACATATCCGTCGTTTCACCTTCGCCTTAATCACAAGGAGTGACTGATAAGTTTACAAGTGGATTGCACCCTGCGTATAACATGATAGTTTGTCAAACCTTGATGCAAGACTGTCCATTCAATGAGTTGTGTATCAGAAGATTCATTGTGCATACAGATGTTCAAATTTATCAGGAATTGATAAGTCAAGATGTTCTGGAAGCCGAGATCTCATTGTTCTTGACATCTCATGACTCAGCATAAATCCCATCTTCTAAACTACATTTTTTCTCAAACAATTGCCTTTGGTGTTATTTTTCTCACAGTATTTCCATTCACAAATGATTTGTTTTCTTTTCCCTAAAATTTATGAGAAATTATGTGGTCTAAATGAAACGCAATAGTCAACAGACAACTTGTTAATTACTCCTCGTGATGCAACCAAAGTCGGAATGTCGAGCATTTTTATTGTTCCATGATGCAGTGAATCGGTTGAATAATCAATCAGCTTTCCTTTTTCCTTTATTTGTTATACCAACCGATATATAATTATACGCTTCCTTGTAAGAAGCTTTTAGATCCTGTACATTACATGGCAAGATCGCCGAAGCTTTTACTGACAGACAGCACCTTCATGATCTCAGATTTGCTGACAAGTAGTTATGTACACATTTAATACTTAAGAAAGCCAATTTTGGATACGAAATTTTATCATATGCGAGCTTCCGAGCGCTTCGCTCGTCTTCAGGCTGACAGAAGTAAAAATGAAGCCAGAAAACAACACCAATCACTCACAGTGCCAAGAGTGAAATTCAATTCAACTGCCGGTACAACACTCGATATAACACTGGTATAACACTTGACACGCAGACATTACTCAAGTACCACGTACTAATATTCAAAGTTATTTTTGCTATCAAACTGTGTAGTAGCATGAAAGAAATAGAGCGTGAAATCAGGAAAAGTTACTAAAGTAGTTATGTATATAAGCATAAGCCATGCGAACGGAAAAGTCCTTGTAAAATCAATTTTATCGATGAGAGCCCCAGAATTACGCTGTGATAAAGCTGAAGTACATATCGGGTGTATATGCTGTATATATACTGTGTATATGTGTATATACTGTATATATCGGGTGTAATATCGGTTTACATTTCAGACTGCTTCTCTTCGTACGCTTCACGGCGAAGAAATTGATGTGGATATTCAAAGAGGATCTCTCGGAAAGGAAAATATTTCCGCTCAATCCTAACCAACAGCAGGTTTCCGCTTCTCAAAAATGAAGAGAACATATTGGATTCATCTCAAGTAACCTTCCTTCATGATAGGGTACCATGTATTAAGGCACATCCCACTTAACAATTGATGAGAAATGAAGAAATCGATTTTTTCGATGCCCAACAATGACCGGCTAGTTCTCTAGACTTGATGAGTCATCATGAGCTTCTTTTCTGAGCCATCATCAAAGCAGAGTGGAAGCACGATTGCATCATGTGACAACGTTGTTGACGTTGTCTGAAAGTTGTAGTGAGAAATCGAGAATGATAGGCAACTTTTTGAATACCTGCTTTCCAGCTTTCCTCATCACTTGGTTGCATTTAGAGCTGCAAGGGTGGACACACAGATTTCTTAAGACTATCATTCTAAAGCACAATAAAATAGTTTCTGAGGAACACATTTCATCCATTTTCATTCTTTGCTTGAATATGTGAAGGGCATTTATTTACTTAATTTAGGAAGAACATTTCATCTATTTCACAGCAACTATCTGTTGCACCAGATATGCCAGTTTACTGAAAAATCCCTCGAAATGGTAAAACGCGACATCTATTTATCATATCTTAAGAGCGCATATTGAAAAGATACACGAACACAAAATGTATTTTCAAGTTTCCGAGTAGGATTAAATGCATCACATTGGACAGAAAGTCAGAGAAAACTAATTTTACAACGCATAAATGTTCTATACCATATGCATTATGGCATCAGCACATTAGCTTGAAATGACTGAACCTAAATGAAATTGTTAAGAAAACATAAAACCATAGAAGTCTATGGTATTGTTAATTTCTATGCATAAAACCAATAAAAAGCTTTGAAGCTTTGATAACATAGTCGGAGATTGTGTTCTGGAGCACACTAGTGTGCTGATGCGCAACTGTTATAAAAAAATCTCTCATTGTAGTAATCTTGCCAGTTCAGCATCACAGAACGACACGTTCGATAATCCTGTCAGGACCTATCATCCGAGCTCTTTGCCATTCGCTTTACTGGAGTCGAAAGCATTGTCTTTATGCTTTTACCATAGAAATCCGACATTTCGCTTTGGGGTCATTCCATCGTGACGAACGGGACACTTTTTTCGACTTTTTATTTTAATTTGAGTATTTCAAAACCTTTCATTGTATTTTGAATTTCTCTAGGTAGCCAAGATAGTTAGTGAAACTCAACAGATCAGTCATGTGAAATTTCATTTCTCAGCTATTACTATACTCGCTACCAGAACGATGCAAAGTTGCGTGACGAACGGGACGCGCTGTGACATCAAGAAATTCGACCTTTTGTTTGGTTAAATATTTCTCTGAAGTGAGAGGCTATTTTTCACCGAAAAATGTTTGGTAATTAAGTATTGGGTATCAAGCTAACATACTGTGAGTTTGCAGAATTTCCATTAATTAGTTGGTGTTTAAATTTTGATGTCAAGAAAACAAGTTGCGTGACGAACGGGACGTGACGAACGGGACCATCAAAACAACTATATTCCAATCAACATTAAACTTTCATTTAGCTTACTAATGTGTAAACAAGAGCAGTTAGAGGTTCCGCCGGGCCTCGCTTATCAATAGGCGAAGCTCAGAGGCACTAAGAATGTCTTCATCGCTGTCGTTGACTTCATTAGAAGGCTCTGAAGATGGTCCTGGGTTGGCAGAGGGATGGGTTGGTAGGCCTGCGTTGATGTCAAGAGTTGTCATGATGATGCGATTGGGAGGACCAAGCGGGACCGCATCACTTGTGCTCATGAAGAGTGAGACGCACGACTCTCCTACTTTGCGAACTTGGTAACATGCCTTTATTCCAGGCAACTGAGGAAATGACATACCCTCAAACCTTGGGATTGAATCCTCGGAGATCATGATCGCTTCCACCCCATCGATTGTGAGCGCGATTTGATAGACGTCCATCGCACTTCGGACAATAGCGTTCAAGTTTGGGCCTTTTCCACATGAAGACTTCGTATGAATCCTTGTCCACCACTGCTTCAACGTCGATAGACGAGCAAAATCCACATCGTGAGAACATACAGTCAGCACTATCTGTGTTGCACGAAAAGTCCTCCAGAAACGACTCGACGTCGTTCCTGTACCCAATTGCCTGGATCATGTATGCGAAGTTCTCGTGGTAAAGACAACAGCACAAGGTGAGGTCCTTCTCAGAGACAGTTTCAACAAATGCTGGTCTAAGCTCACAGAATTTGGATACTCCGATAGAAACGTCTGGGTTCTTTTGCTTAAACAAGCGATAAGCGTCGTGTAAATTGTACAGCAGCAATCTCTTCTGCACCCTTTCTTTCGTTCCATCAGGCTTTCTCACCTTCTTGGATTTTCTGGTGTCAGCATAGATTCTTGAAGTCAGATCATCGCAGTAGAACTTCTCTACTACCTCTTTCGTCTGTTGAGACAGGGCATGTCCATTGGAATTTGACTTTGGGATCTTCTTCACGAGTCTCTCCTCTTCCGCCAATCGCTTTACAACTTCTCTCCGACGCGTGGGACTTCTCGGTAGAGTGCATCTCACACGGGAGACCGCTTTCCCTTCACTTTGAGGAGTCAGGAATGCGGAGGTGTCGGCCCTTTCTTTTCTTTTCTTCTGCCGCTGAATTCTCTTTCGCATCTTCTCATATTCCCGTTGCTTCATCGTCTCACTATTCGATCGCATTTGCTTCACCGTTGCTCTTCTCCTCTTCATTCGCATTGCCGCTTTCTTGTTTTCTTCTGTTTTCATTTCGATGGTCATTCTGGCTCTCTCAAGGCGCTTCCGCTCTGCTGCTGTTAAAGGCATGATGTTCGACCAGAGAATGACAAGTTCGTGTCAAACGTCCTATTCATTGTCTCGGCAATCCCCTGTCTGGCGACGGCGCTTCACCTTGCATTCGACGATGTAGGATATTTTGAATGTCGCCAGCCGCACAATGATCGCGCTCACTTGCTCTGTCAAGCACATTTCGGCTGGCTATAAGTCTGAACAAAAGTGCATTGCCATAGACTTAGTCCTGACAGTCGTGAAAATTAATTTAACAGATGTGTGTGACGAATGGGACAATTTTCAACTATCCGGCAGAGATAGTTGAAATGGCGATGTCCCGTTCGTCACGCACCTCAGCTACACCCATTACATCATACTTGTCTGAAATTAATGTGGTGTCTAGTCAGGACGTTAGTCGACAAATAGAGGGCAACCGCTAATTGAAATGTTTCATACTTATTGAATAATAAAAACAATAGATCATTTCGTGACGAACGGGACAAAACTATCTATGTGCACGTTAACAGCCTATAGAAGAGACACAATTTCAAAATTTCATTATTCTTTTTTACAGAAATTAATAGTACGATCAATTATTACTAAAAATGGAGTTGAAGCTCATTTGCCAATGCTTTTTCATTATCAGTTTGACAACTTAACTCGGTGGAAAAAAATCAAAAAATTAAAGAAAAGAGTACGCATTTCTATTTGTGTGTAATTCTAGTAGAATTAGCCAAAATTTTGAAATCGATGTGAAAACATAAACTTTCGGTCATATACTTCTCAAATTCACCTTTAGTGGTTAAGTTAAGTCTCTTTTATTTTTGCACATCTATGTCACGATTTCATGGAATGACCCTTTGCTTAAGTTGGTCAGACTAGAATTGAAAACATCTGCTTGTTGATGGCAATTTCAGCTGCTCAATTATGCGCCAATTGCTAGATCTTTAGAAGCCTAAAATTACTGAGGCAATAGTTGCAGATTCTTGCCGCAAGGTGATCTATTTCAAAATGCTTTATATATAAAGAGAAATGAAGAAGTAATAATGGCCGCGCATAACAATAATAACATCAATGCTCTTCGCTTCTACATTTCATGCACTTTTCCAGATATTTGTATACACTCATATATCTGCATAACTTTCGCTTTGCTCCTCGCATGGTTCCTAATGCCAGTTGATATGCCTGTAGGCCTGTACAGTGTACAAGCAGTAGGTATTTCTTCTATGAATTAACTCTTTCGCATGACCAGGCGAGGTTAAACTGCAAACATGATAAGCGTTCTTTCATTTCCAAGGAAACACATTGAAAAAGTGACATGTAGGCATTGTAAGGAAAACTGCAAATTTACTGAGAAACTTATTATCCGATTTTTTACTAAGAGATATGTGGTTCAATGATTTCCAAACATCAATTTATCTGCATTATTCACCATTCTTAGGTATTCTTCAAGCAAAGCCGTTCAAACAAAGAACTGTTGCTTATTTGACGATCAATGAAATTCTAATATTTCAATCAAGCTCTTCAGAGGCATGAAGTCTTCCCGAGTAGTCTGATAAGTTTGTTTTCTTTGTACGACTCTCCGATTACGATACGTCGCGTTTGAAAATTAATTGAATCTTTGATAAACAGAAATCAAGAGTTGAATTCTTAGAATCACGTTAAAGCTAATTCGTTACTTTCCTGTTTCATTCTAAACCTGAAATTTACGAATTCCAGGAGATCCTTTGAGGTTTTATATCCGATCTCATAAGCTTGAATTGTTCGTCTGACACTAAGTCTCTTTTAACAAATGCGACAGCATCATTCGATTTTGATGTTTCAAATGGGTAATATAGATTATTTGAAAATCGTTATAGTTGAAGTTATATTTGACAGGCAAGAAAATTTCTCGCCAACGTTGCATCAAATCAACAATTGTTGTGTTTTCTGAGTGTCCTAACAAAGACAAAAACTACGCGCTTCGAGAAAATCAGCAAACATGAGTGAAGTCAAAATTAGATAGAAGAAATAAACTATATCAAGTTGCGCTCATATTTATTTAATCCAAACAATTTTCTTAGCCGCTCGCTTCTTTGATCAAAGACATCCCGACGTTTTATATTTCATAAATTGCTATCGGAGCTCCTGAGGTTTCTTTACATGCTTATCATCAACAATTGTATTAGCAGTGTATTCCCTAAAGAGCCATTTCTAAAAATGGTCAATGAGTAAAAATATCTCAAGACTCTTAGGCTTCTATCGAATATTAAAAGACTTCTTGGGTGTACATGTGCATGCAATTTGATAAACGAGAATGAGAGAGAATTCTAGATTTCGTGAGAATTCTAGTACAAAAATATTAATCAATAATTTACACAAGCTAAGCTGTTAGTAGTCAGAAAGTGGGGGGAGGGGATGGATGTATCCCCATCCGATCGAAAATTTTGGTTTTTGTTTGCCAATTGACAAAGATTTTCATTCACTTTTACTCAAAAATGGCGATGAGCATGCAGTGATAGAATGTGTATCTGTGAATGATGCACTCAACCGATAGTCATCACTGAGAACAAAACAGTTATCACAGACAAGGTTTTCTATAAACAATTGAAAACCAGAATAGCAATGCTTGCCAAGAATTGGCGTGAGTGTCTGTAGATGGCACTTCATCATATACGGCGAACATTCTCCGTATATAAACTGCATATTTTGTCTGCTACAATAAATGATGAATATAAATTAAAAGAAGATAACACCTGAAGTAAAGTTTTATACTTTGTTATGAAACAAAATCAATTCAAAAGAAGCAATTCTTGAAGAACATGCATGCAAATTAGAATTGAAGTGAGCAATAGGCGGTATTAATGCAAGTTTATCCACGAAACATACTAAATATATTTCAATATATATAATGAGCGATGAAGCATATGATGTTGCTAAAATCCCCTGCTGACATTTCAAAAAAAGAAGCTAGAAATATAGTTTACTCACTTAATAATGCACTTGCAAATTTCATAAGTCGAACCACCCTAATGTAATTACTAAAGTCTCTTGAAATAGCAGATCAATTTAGCTGACATTTATTTGCTTTTTCAAAGTCCCTTTCAAATTTTATTACTGCTTGTTTATGCTCCATGCGCATATTAGATGGCACATTTGATGCTCAAAACAATTAGAGAGAAACATGCTGGTCATTAGCAGATCTTTTTAATTATTTAATTATCTGCTTTCAAAATAGACATGCATGTATTTTCATAGTTATGCAAAAAGTTCGATTAATTTCAATTAGTAGTAATCCCATCCCAGGCGCAAGTGCAAAATGTGAGAGGATGAGTCATCAGGCTGACTCAGCCCCCCCCCTCTGGAAGGAAGGTGAGGGAGATGGCCAAGGATGTGTTGGGAGGAATGGGTCCGTGAGGAGGAAACTGTTCCCTACCCCCACCTCTGGAGGAAGTTTCCGCAGGGGGTAAGGAGAGAAGGGAGGAATGTGGGAGGGAAGTGGGGGGATAGAGTGAGAAAAGGTGGGTGTTGTGGAGGAATGAGAAGAGAAGGTGGTGTTGGTGGTGTTTGGGGTGAGAAAAGTCGGAAATCGTCATGAAGGAGGGTTCGGATGTGAAAGTGGAGTTTAGATTTGGAATCTGCGTGAAATTTTAGGTGGGAAAGGGAGGCAGGAGGAGTTTTTCTGAGAGGCAAGGGGTGGGAATCAGAAAAAAAACGTCAGAGGAAAAAGGCAGGTTTTGGATGTTTTGGTCGGATGGGAAAACGGAGGCCAGATTCGGAATTTTTGACCAATTTTGGGTTAGGAAGGATGTTTCCAGCGACATCGGAGAGAAAAAATTTCGAGGACGTCCCCCCCCTCCTGTCAAACTTCCAACTTTGGTTGTAGACATCGTAGAAAGTCGTGCACTAGCTCATTTGAAAGCTAAGAGTGAGAAAAATGCAGTGGAAAGCTCAGTTTGGTCCTATTTTCCTGGGTTGACGGAGGAAAATGGCAGGAAAACGTCAGAGTTGGAAAAGGCAGGTTTTGGATGTTTTGGGATGAGAAAAGTCGTTTTTCGGCATGAAGGAGGTCTCGGATAGCAAAATGGAGTGCAAATTCGGCCGTTTTGGCCAATGTTGTGTCTAGGAACTTATTTCCAGCTCAATCGGAGAGAAAAAGTTCTGATCCCCCCTCTTGTCAAACTTCCAACTTTGGTTGTAGAGATCGTAGAAAGTCGTGCAATAGCTCATTTGAAAGCTAAGAGTGAGAAAAATGCAGTGGTAAGCTCAGTTTGGTCCAATTTTCCTGAGCTTAGGGAGGAAAATGGCAGGAAAACGTCAATGTTGGAAAAGTCAGGTTTTGGATGTTTTGGGATGAGAAAAGTCGTTTTTCGGCATGAAGGAGGTCTTGGATGGGAAAATGGAGTGCTGATCGCCACACACTATATAAGTGGAAACTCTGCATGTGGAAATCAGTTCTCCTCCCGACTGGGTTGGGGTAGGTGAACTCCGAAGCTCTGATGATAGCATTGGAAATCTGAAAAACCAGGTTTCTGTAAGAAACCGACTTAAAAAATTTCATTGCTGATATCAGCTAAGGCGTCAGACTTACCAGGTTCACCAGGAGATGGCCTTCGTCTCCAGGCCATAAAAGACTCCAAAACTTTAAAGGCTTGTAACTTTGCTTCTACAAGTCCGTTTGACTTGATTCAAAAAAGGTTCGGTCGCTATTGACCTGCCCTAAGTGATTAACTACTTATAAAATTTCATAAGTAGTGCTAAAAAGTTTTTTAATTCACTATTTTAGAAAGTTTTCTGGGGTTTTCGACCCTGCTGAAGTCAATGAAGGGAGTTGTAATGATGTCTGAGCCAGTCTTCTCATGTCTTACCATGATACAAGCGAGCAAGACACGGAGAGTTTTGCTGTAATATTCCACTGACAGGGTGTTCCTTCGGGACGGCGGATGATGCCGTAGTGATAAGTGTGGCAAGGGAGTGTGTCATATTTTAGACCGAAACCGCTGGGGCGACCCATGTTGGTCATTTGACACAGTTCTCAACGTAGCACTTTTAACGCCAATCGGTTGAGTCTTAGCTATCTTGTCATGGGTGGCATCTAAACATCTCCATTGCAAAACGCTGGTGAATCAAGCTCTCTACGACTTGCTATCAAGCTGATCAAAGTCTGCCAACCTCTTACCAACTCCACCGGTTTTCATGTCTGGCAATCAAGTCATGGACGGTGCAAGTCACGGAGATTTTCGGTGTCATACCTGCTGTTGGTGGGCGTTCTTTCGAGACAGCGTTGAAGTCCGTAGCGATGGGTACTGCACGGGACGTGGGCAATGGTAATCCTTGTGAAACCTCTCTGCGTCATGCTTCCAAGCGGTTGCCTTTCGTCTCAACTTTGTACTCTGACCGCCAGGGTGACATTTAGCTATCTGCCACAGGTTGCCTCATAAAATCTCCATTGCACTTGTCTCCCGATAGTTGGCCAACCATGCGAGAATGAACCATAAGTTCTTTTAAGAACTGTCTCCATCACGGAGACGAAATGATGAAGGGATGAAACGGGAGGCCATTCATGCGCCACACGCAACACATCACAAACTTCTCTCTTCGCTAGTGAACAAGCTCTTGTGAACGTCGTCAGAAAGTGTATCATGGTTTGCAAAAGTTTTACTGCAACACAGGTTGATGTATGTAGTTAGAAAAGTTTGATCATGGCGTTTTATGAAACACAAATGTCATAAAAGCAAAGTTTAGTGTATTCAAATAGTTTTTACAACAACACACGTTTGAGAAATCTCGTCTAGCCTCAGTAACTCAGGGTTGGCAACGTCTATCGTTTGTCATTGTAACTTGGTAAAAATGAGATGGTTACTGCAGGCATTGACGTCAAACCTTTTCGCGTCATAGAGGAACCCGTCTTTGTGTTGGTAGTTGGTAACTGAAAGCATGGTGACTGCTGATGCCCATACATGGTAAAACCGCTGTTGTCATGTTAAATGCATGGCCAAATAAGGAAGGTCTGAGTCATGGCTTTGCGCTCGCTGGGTATATAAACCACCGACTCTCATTTAATTTCATTTCAGCCATGGAGCAAACGCCCAACACTCTGGTCAGCTCTCCTGACAAGCCTCGGTGGAAGCCGAGAAATCTATTTCAAGAGTTTCAGCGGGCTGAAGAGCGAGAAAAGATTTTTAACAATCTTGCTCGTATAGGTGCATCTGATTGCAGTGATGATAATGACATGACTCAGTGGGGCTATATACCACCCCCAAGTAGTCAGTTAGTGGCAGTAGAGGTCGATGCTGCCACCATAGAGAGAATTAAAGACTCTCTCAGCAGAATCGGTCTAAAGTAAGGTGACTGATTACGATCCCGACAACGTCCCATGAGCCCTCTTAAGGGTTGCCTTCTAATGCAGCTAAAGCGGTCCCAAGCCCGCCACATATCTTCGGATATGGAATGCAGAGGGGAAGAATAAATGATGAAATGGAATGAAACGGGAGGCCACCCTTGCACCACATGCAACACATCACAGACTTCTCTCTTTAGTAGTGAACAAGCTCTGAACGTTACTTTACTGTATCGCAGTCGATTGCTATACAAGTATTGAAGAAAATGTAAGTTAGTGAAATCAGCAGAAAAACATAGGGAGACATGTGATGTTCCAAATATAGTTATTTCAAAGATTGAACTCAACATGATAAACCATTGATGAATAATACTACCACGAAGGGTAACAAGTCTATCGTTTATAGAAATCAACTACATGGTATCAGTAGAGGCTCGTTACCTCTAAAGGATAGTTAGGAAAAAGTCGCCATGAAAAAATACTTTATTTGGTCTTTGATTTAACATCATTGAAACCACTTTACTAATAGCAATGACAATATGGTTTATTTTATTCAGAAGCAAATGATCGCCGTAACCATGAAGGTTGTCCATCCGAGAAATAATCTTCCGCAGATGTCGTGTATAAAACTCAGAAGCATCAGTAACATATTCTTGTCCATAGGAACGAAATTGAAAGTCAACACTTTCCGCTACTTCACCTTGTGGAAAATGAGTGTAATTGACATGTGCAATTAAATGAGCCTTCATGAGACTGTCTTTGAAATAAGATATCAACTCCGTACATTTTTCTCGTGTGTAGTCTAAACATGCTTCCAATTCTGTCTTCCAAGGATGTAATCTTGTATTAAGCCTCCGAAGCACTCTTGATGAAAACGAATCGTGCAATCATCATGTTTCAATGTATTGACTTCGGGCGCCATGGTTGAGTCTATTGCTAAACATTATGTTTGCCTAGGACGATTTCAATAACGCGTTGGGGAGTTCCGCATTGTCATCGCCCATCTCCACCGCCTGCTCCGCTCCCTGCACCCGTCTCTGCGCCAGTCCCTGCTCCTCGTCACCACATCCCTCCGACACCGAAGCCCAGGACCCTTCCACCCTCGGCTCGCGTCCCTCTCCTACCTCCTCCGCGTTCATCCTTGCTGCCGGAGTTGCAGCCCTTAGATGGTAAGTATCCGTGATTGGGAAATAGGGGGATAAGACTTCAAACTTGAAATGATGATCATGTTACTAATCTCTTTTCTCTTTTTCTCAACCTATCTGGCTGCCTACCTCCTGGACGGCGACGTTCCCTCCCGTCCCATCATGAACCCAGCTTCGCCACCACCACCTGCTGCCGAACTCCCTCTCCTCTCCGTTCAGTCGGTGGAGAGACTGTTGGAGCAGGAGGAGTTGGAGATAGTGGGAGAGGAGAGGGAGATGGAAGTCGAAGAAGAGAAGGAGGACTTTCGATGCCAGCGGTGTGACAGGGTCTTCGCCTCAGCCTACAGTTTGAGACGTCACACCGCTGGCCATGCCTGCAGGGGAGGAAAGGGCTGACCGATCCCTCAACGGCACAAGTGTGAAGGTTGTGGACGCACGTTCTACAACAACACCAACTTGCGAGTCCACATCGAAGGCGGCTCCTGTGGCAGTGTGAGGCAACCACCAACGTCATCAGGTAGGAAGCATCCTTCATCGCACGTCGGCTTTTCCTGTTCTTCGTGTCAGAAGACCTTTCCTACAGAGTTCGTTCTTTCTTCGAACACACTCTGTCACAGACATTCCACTAAGCCTTACACTGGCAACAGCGTCACTCTCAGGCTGAGCAAGCTTTCCCTTGAGAGGCTCGTTCGATTACAAGCGACCCAAATGAGACGCAAGAGTGCTACGAGGGCGACGGAGTCCGATGTGTCCATATGAGTATGAACATTACCGGGCAGCTTGAGGACTTCGTCGTCCGAAAAATTCGCAAGAAAGTTCCCAGTAAGTTACTTCAACATGATCATTTCCTTGCCGCATCTAATCTCGTATTCTTTTTCTTTCAGAGTTTTTGCAATGGTTGATGAAGAGAGGAGTGTTGGTGGACGGAGAACGACCCATGGGCTCTTTTAAGGACCAACCTTCTAATGCAGCTAAAGCGGTCCCAAGCCCGCCACATATCTTCGGATATGGAATGCAGAGGGGAAGAATAAATGATGAATGGAATGAAATGGGAGGCCACCCCTGCACCACATGCAACACATCACAGACTTCTCTCTTCGCTAGTGATCAAGCTCTTGTCAGTGCAGTGTAGTCAGAAACTTTATCATGTTGTACAAAAGTTTTACTGCAACACAGATTGATGTATAGTTAGAAAGTTTGATCATGGCGTTTTATGAAACACAAATGTCATAAAATGCAAGCGTTAGTGTAGTCAAATAGTTTTACCGCGACACACGTTTGTGAAAGTAAAGTTTGATCATTGAAGTTTTATGACTGACCGAACTCACCACAGCACTAGAAAGTTTTATCGAAAAGGTTTTACTGCACAGTGTAGATTGTCTTGTAACTTACTTTCACAGTGTTAGAAAGTTTTATTGGAGACAGTTGACAAATGTTCCCATATTACAAAATTCAAACTTAATGACTGTTAGATTAGCTTCATCAGGTTTACTAAAAGCAGTTTTCTACTGCAGTGAGACTGAGAGTTTAGAATGCTATATGAAAACAGTGTTCACAACAGCATTAGAAAGTTTTACTGCACAACACAATTGTCATGAAAAAATACTTTATTTGGTCTTTGATTTAACATCATTGATACCCACTTTACTAATAGCAATGACAATATGGTTTATTTTATTCAGAAGCAAATGATCGCCGTAACCATGAAGGTTGTCCATCCGAGAAATAATCTTCCGCAGATGTCGTGTATAAAACTCAGAAGCATCAGTAACATATTCTTGTCCGTAGGAACGAAATTGAAAGTCAACACTTTCCGCTTCTTCACCTTGTGGAAAATGAATGTAATTGACATTTGCAATTAAATGAGCCTTCATGAGACTGTCTTTGAAATAAGATATCAACTCCGTAAATTTTTCTCGTGTGTAGTCTAAACATGCTTCCAATTCTGTCTTCCAAGGATGTAATCTTGTATTAAGCCTCCGAAGCACTCTTGATGAAAACGAATCGTGCAATCATCATGTTTCAATGTATTGACTTCAGGTGCCATGGTTGAGTCTATTGCTAAACATCATGTTTGCCTAGGACGATTTCAATAACGCGTTACAAATGTGTGTGCGCACATCGGGAACTCTAGCTCGTCTGTGATTGGACGAGAGGTCTCATCCATTCACGGCTTAGGAAAATCTTATAAAAGGCAGTGCACCAGCTCTGTTCTTCACATTTATCTTTCACAAGGTGAGTGTCGGTGAGCTCCTGCTATCAGGTTGTTTTGACTTGCTATCAAGTTGAATAGTCTCTTGCTATCATATTTTCTGCTCATAAAACATATCATCGCTGTAATACCTCCTTTGCTCGAGCGTTCCTTCGGGACGGCGGGTGCTGCCGTAGAGGGATTGCGTTGCACGGGTTGTTCGTCGTTTGTTAGACCGAAACCTCTGAGCCGTTGCTCATGTTGGGCGCTCGACTTCATACTCAACGTGACGCTTTCTCTCGTCAGGTCAGAGTACTTCAGCCATTCGACAAAGGTTAGTCTTTATGATATGGAGTAGAGTGAAATGTAACTCATTAGATATCACTTCAATGATTGTTCCCATGATAAACGTTGACTAGGCAAATGAAACGATTCTCATCTTTCCTTTTCAGTGATTGAAATCTGCTAACGTAATCTGCAATCGACTATCTACCATGGAATTGACAAAAATTGAGAACTATCGCATTGCTGCTGATCATCGAGGCTACCATCGAGCAATGTAAGTATTTGTATCAAGGTTGACTCTATTGCTAACATCATTAGGGTAGACATCCTCATTAAAATCAAGAGCCCCTCCCTTATTTTGTTCATGTTTAAACCGAATCCAAATTTTACCTCTGCTCATCTTTCCTGTCATTCTTTTTCAGTTCATGAATGTATTCGTAATGGGGAACCCGCCCCAAGGATCAATCGGGGTAGCCTGTTTCAGATCATCTGCATCATCCTTGTCTCATTATCTAATCTCTCTTTCCTCTCTACAGATATGGCGAAGATGAAGAAGTGGGAAGAAGCTGCGAGGCGGAAATACCGCGAGGAATTTCCGGCCCTACCTTCCCACCCATCTACCTCCGCTCAAGGTATAACCCCTCTCTCGGGCATTGTCATCGCCCACCTCCACCGCCTGCTCCGCTCCCTGCACCCGTCCTTGCGCCAGTCCCTGCTCCTCGTCACCACATCCCTCCGACGCCGAAGCCCAGGACCCTTCCACCCTCGGCTCGCGTTCCGCTCCTGCCTCCTCCGCGTTCATCCTTGCTGCCGGAGTTGCAGTCCTTAGATGGTAAGTATCCGTGATTGGGAAATAGGGGATAAGACTTCAAACTTGAAATGATGATCATGTTACTAATCTCTTTTCTCTTTTTCTCAACCTATCTGGCTGCCTACCTCCTGGACGGCGACGTTCCCTCCCGTCCCATCATGAACCCAGCTTCGCCACCACCACCTGCTGCCGAACTCCCTCTCCTCTCCGTTCAGTCGGTGGAGAGACTGTTGGAGCAGGAGGAGTTGGAGATAGTGGGAGAGGAGAGGGAGATGGAAGTCGAAGAAGAGAAGGAGGACTTTCGATGCCAGCGGTGTGACAGGGTCTTCGCCTCAGCCTACAGTTTGAGACGTCACACCGCTGGCCATGCCTGCAGGGGAGGAAAGGGCTGACCGATCCCTCAACGGCACAAGTGTGAAGGTTGTGGACGCACGTTCTACAACAACACCAACTTGCGAGTCCACATCGAAGGCGGCTCCTGTGGCAGTGTGAGGCAACCACCAACGTCATCAGGTAGGAAGCATCCTTCATCGCACGTCGGCTTTTCCTGTTCTTCGTGTCAGAAGACCTTTCCTACAGAGTTCGTTCTTTCTTCGAACACACTCTGTCACAGACATTCCACTAAGCCTTACACTGGCAACAGCGTCACTCTCAGGCTGAGCAAGCTTTCCCTTGAGAGGCTCGTTCGATTACAAGCGACCCAAATGAGACGCAAGAGTGCTACGAGGGCGACGGAGTCCGATGTGTCCATATGAGTATGAACATTACCGGGCAGCTTGAGGACTTCGTCGTCCGAAAAATTCGCAAGAAAGTTCCCAGTAAGTTACTTCAACATGATCATTTCCTTGCCGCATCTAATCTCGTATTCTTTTTCTTTCAGAGTTTTTGCAATGGTTGATGAAGAGAGGAGTGTTGGTGGACGGAGAACGACCCATGGGCTCTTTTAAGGACCAACCTTCTAATGCAGCTAAAGCGGTCCCAAGCCCGCCACATATCTTCGGATATGGAATGCAGAGGGGAAGAATAAATGATGAATGGAATGAAATGGGAGGCCACCCCTGCACCACATGCAACACATCACAGACTTCTCTCTTCGCTAGTGATCAAGCTCTTGTCAGTGCAGTGTAGTCAGAAACTTTATCATGTTGTACAAAAGTTTTACTGCAACACAGATTGATGTATAGTTAGAAAGTTTGATCATGGCGTTTTATGAAACACAAATGTCATAAAATGCAAGCGTTAGTGTAGTCAAATAGTTTTACCGCGACACACGTTTGTGAAAGTAAAGTTTGATCATTGAAGTTTTATGACTGACCGAACTCACCACAGCACTAGAAAGTTTTATCGAAAAGGTTTTACTGCACAGTGTAGATTGTCTTGTAACTTACTTTCACAGTGTTAGAAAGTTTTATTGGAGACAGTTGACAAATGTTCCCATATTACAAAATTCAAACTTAATGACTGTTAGATTAGCTTCATCAGGTTTACTAAAAGCAGTTTTCTACTGCAGTGAGACTGAGAGTTTAGAATGCTATATGAAAACAGTGTTCACAACAGCATTAGAAAGTTTTACTGCACAACACAATTGTCATGAAAAAATACTTTATTTGGTCTTTGATTTAACATCATTGATACCCACTTTACTAATAGCAATGACAATATGGTTTATTTTATTCAGAAGCAAATGATCGCCGTAACCATGAAGGTTGTCCATCCGAGAAATAATCTTCCGCAGATGTCGTGTATAAAACTCAGAAGCATCAGTAACATATTCTTGTCCGTCGGAACGAAATTGAAAGTCAACACTTTCCGCTTCTTCACCTTGTGGAAAATGAATGTAATTGACATTTGCAATTAAATGAGCCTTCATGAGACTGTCTTTGAAATAAGATATCAACTCCGTAAATTTTTCTC
The DNA here is from genome assembly GCA_907163375.1 of Prostheceraeus crozeri. Lineage (NCBI taxonomy): Eukaryota > Metazoa > Platyhelminthes > Polycladida > Euryleptidae > Prostheceraeus > Prostheceraeus crozeri. The sequence continues at coordinate 100,196 of CAJQUW010011745.1, read as the reverse complement.
GTGTGTAGTCTAAACATGCTTCCAATTCTGTCTTCCAAGGATGTAATCTTGTATTAAGCCTCCGAAGCACTCTTGATGAAAACGAATCGTGCAATCATCATGTTTCAATGTATTGACTTCAGGTGCCATGGTTGAGTCTATTGCTAAACATCATGTTTGCCTAGGACGATTTCAATAACGCGTTACAAATGTGTGTGCGCACATCGGGAACTCTAGCTCGTCTGTGATTGGACGAGAGGTCTCATCCATTCACGGCTTAGGAAAATCTTATAAAAGGCAGTGCACCAGCTCTGTTCTTCACATTTATCTTTCACAAGGTGAGTGTCGGTGAGCTCCTGCTATCAGGTTGTTTTGACTTGCTATCAAGTTGAATAGTCTCTTGCTATCATATTTTCTGCTCATAAAACATATCATCGCTGTAATACCTCCTTTGCTCGAGCGTTCCTTCGGGACGGCGGGTGCTGCCGTAGAGGGATTGCGTTGCACGGGTTGTTCGTCGTTTGTTAGACCGAAACCTCTGAGCCGTTGCTCATGTTGGGCGCTCGACTTCATACTCAACGTGACGCTTTCTCTCGTCAGGTCAGAGTACTTCAGCCATTCGACAAAGGTTAGTCTTTATGATATGGAGTAGAGTGAAATGTAACTCATTAGATATCACTTCAATGATTGTTCCCATGATAAACGTTGACTAGGCAAATGAAACGATTCTCATCTTTCCTTTTCAGTGATTGAAATCTGCTAACGTAATCTGCAATCGACTATCTACCATGGAATTGACAAAAATTGAGAACTATCGCATTGCTGCTGATCATCGAGGCTACCATCGAGCAATGTAAGTATTTGTATCAAGGTTGACTATATTGCTAACATCATTAGGGTAGACATCCTCATTAAAATCAAGAGCCCCTCCCTTATTTTGTTCATGTTTAAACCGAATCCAAATTTTACCTCTGCTCATCTTTCCTGTCATTCTTTTTCAGTTCATGAATGTATTCGTAATGGGGAACCCGCCCCCAAGGATCAATCGGGGAAGCCTGTTTCAGATCCTCTGCATCATCCTTGTCTCATTATCTAATCTCTCTTTCCTCTCTACAGATATGGCGAAGATGAAGAAGTGGGAAGAAGCTGCGAGGCGGAAATACCGCGAGGAATTTCCGGCCCTACCTTCCCACCCATCTACCTCCGCTCAAGGTATAACCCCTCTCTCGGGCATTGTCATTGCCCACCTCCACCGCCTGCTCCGCTCCCTGCACCCGTCCCTGCGCCAGTCCCTGCTCCTCGTCACCACATCCCTCCGACACCGAAGCCCAGGACCCTTCCACCCTCGGCTCGCGTCCCTCTCCTACCTCCTCCGCGTTCATCCTTGCTGCCGGAGTTGCAGCCCTTAGATGGTAAGTATCCGTGATTGGGAAATAGGGGGATAAGACTTCAAACTTGAAATGATGATCATGTTACTAATCTCTTTTCTCTTTTTCTCAACCTATCTGGCTGCCTACCTCCTGGACGGCGACGTTCCCTCCCGTCCCATCATGAACCCAGCTTCGCCACCACCACCTGCTGCCGAACTCCCTCTCCTCTCCGTTCAGTCGGTGGAGAGACTGTTGGAGCAGGAGGAGTTGGAGATAGTGGGAGAGGAGAGGGAGATGGAAGTCGAAGAAGAGAAGGAGGACTTTCGATGCCAGCGGTGTGACAGGGTCTTCGCCTCAGCCTACAGTTTGAGACGTCACACCGCTGGCCATGCCTGCAGGGGAGGAAAGGGCTGACCGATCCCTCAACGGCACAAGTGTGAAGGTTGTGGACGCACGTTCTACAACAACACCAACTTGCGAGTCCACATCGAAGGCGGCTCCTGTGGCAGTGTGAGGCAACCACCAACGTCATCAGGTAGGAAGCATCCTTCATCGCACGTCGGCTTTTCCTGTTCTTCGTGTCAGAAGACCTTTCCTACAGAGTTCGTTCTTTTTTCGAACACACTCTGTCACAGACATTCCACTAAGCCTTACACTGGCAACAGCGTCACTCTAAGGCTGAGCAAGTTTTCCCTTGAGAGGCTCGTTCGCGACTATGAGTTAGAAAGCTCTGAAGCTGTGCAAGATATTCATCCTTTCTTGATGAATAATATAGGCTTAATTCATCAAATGTTGGCGAGCTTAGATATATTTTTACTCAAAGGCATGTTCTATCTCACTGCTCGTTTCAGTAAGGTAGACAGTAGCACGGGAGAAGTAGAGTCCACTGTGACCATTAGGATAGCCTCCTGTGCTGCTGTTCTCATAGGTGATGTAAACGAGTGGATAGAGAGACATGCGATCTGTCTCGTCAGCAACTTAAATAAATTCAATGAAAGAGACAGCGGTCTGGTGTTTGATAAGATAGCGAAAGTAGACATTAAAATCAATCCTTTAGAAAATTTACAAGGGAGTGGTTGTTTCACCCTCCGCAAAGCACTGGCTAGCAAAAAGGCTGTCATCAATGTAGAGTGTCAGTCCCAGTGTTTCAAGTATGCCGTCCCCTCCATTCTTCACTATAATGACATAGGTATAAATCGTGAACGAATCACTAAATATCGTGAATGGGAGGATGAACTTAAGTTTGACGGGTTAGATGTCAACACATTAGATTTTAAAGGCATCGTCCAATTTGAAAGACTCAATAACATTAAGATCGTCGTCCATCTCTGGGAAAAAGGTCTGAAGGGCGTTAGGTATAATAATCGCCAAAGTAACTTCGACCGGGTTGTCAATCTTCTCCTAGTCTATAGCCACAACCACCCAGAATGGCATTATTGTGGCATTCCTAAAATTTCAAAGTCATACCATCATCAAGCAACCTATAGGGATAATTTTTATTGCTGTGATCGCTGCACACGGCGTTTCACATCTAAACCATATTTTGAACAGCATTACGAGTGGTGCTCTCGGGTGAGCTTCAAATGGAAGTCATGCCCAAAGATAAATTATTAGGTATGAGGAAACCGGCAATGAGCTCAGTCCCATATGTACCATCTATGCGAACATTGAATGTTATATTGAACAAGAAGACCTAAGTCATGAACCAGCAGCCATTGACATTTAACCATTGATTTTACCATTAACAGCCATATGCATTTCACATGACAATAGCGGTTTTACCATGTATGGGCATCGGCAGTCACCATGCTTTCAGTTACCAACTACCAACACAAAGACGGGTTCCCCTATGACGCGAAAAGGTTTGACGTCAATGCCTGCAGTAACCATCTCATTTTTACCAAGTTACAATGACAAACGATAGACGTTGCCAACCCTGAGTTACTGAGGCTAGACGAGATTTCTCAAACGTGTGTTGTTGTAAAAACTATTTGAATAATCTTTGCTTTTATGACATTTGTGTTTCATAAAACGCCATGATCAAACTTTTCTAACTACATACATCAACCTGTGTTGCAGTAAAACTTTTGCAAACCATGATACACTTTCTGACGACGTTCACAAGAGCTTGTTCACTAGCGAAGAGAGAAGTTTGTGATGTGTTGCGTGTGGCGCATGAATGGCCTCCCGTTTCATCCCTTCATCATTTCGTCTCCGTGATGGAGACAGTTCTTAAAAGAACTTATGGTTCATTCTCGCATGGTTGGCCAACTATCGGGAGACAAGTGCAATGGAGATTTTATGAGGTAACCTGTGGCAGATAGCTAAATGTCGCCCTGGCGGTCAGAGTACAACGTTGAGACGAAAGGCAACCGCTTGGAAGCATGACGCAGAGAGGTTTCACAAGGATTACCATTGCCCACGTCCCATGCAGTACCCATCGCTACGGACTTCAACGCTGTCTCGAAAGAACGCCCACCAACAGCAGGTATGACACCGAAAATCTCCGTGACTTGCACCGTCCATGACTTGATAGCCAGACATGAAAACCGGTGGAGTTATTTACAGGAGGTTGGTAAGTCGTTGCCCTGACCAGCTTGATAGCAAGCCGTAGAGAGGGATAGCAAGCCGTGATTCACCAGCGTTTTGCAATGGAGATGTTTAGATGCCACCCATGACAAGATAGCTAAGACTCAACCGATTGGCGTTCAAAGTGCTACGTTGAGAACTGTGTCAAATGACCAACATGGGTCGCCCCAGCGGTTTCGGTCTAAAATATGACACACTCCCTTGCCACACTTATCACTACGGCATCATCCGCCGTCCCGAAGGAACACCCTGTCAGTGGAATATTACAGCAAAACTCTCCGTGTCTTGCTCGCTTGTATCATGGTAAGACATGAGAAGACTGGCTCAGACATCATTACAACTCCCTTCATTGACTTCAGCAGGGTCGAAAACCCCAGAAAACTTTCTAAAATAGTGAATTAAAAAACTTTTTAGCACTACTTATGAAATTTTATAAGTAGTTTATCACTTAGGGCAGGTCAATAGCGACCGAACCTTTTTTGAATCAAGTCAAACGGACTTGTAGAAGCAAAGTTATAAGCCTTTAAAGTTTTGGAGTCTTTTATGGCCTGGAGACGAAGGCCATCTCCTGGTGAACCTTTAAGTCTGACGCCTTAGATGATATCAGCAATGAAATTTTCTAAGTCGGTTTCTTACAGAAACCCGGTTTTTCAGATTTCCAATGCCATCATCAGAGCTCCGGAGTTCACCTACCCCAACCCAGTCGGGAGGAGAACTGATTTCCACAAGCAGAGTTTCCACTTATATAGTTTGTGGCGATCAGCTGATGACGTAATATCCATCATCCAAAAACTTAAAACCCGTCTATCTCCGGTTCTAGTGCTGCGATTGACTTCACATTTTGAGTGCCATGTCTTCTCGCTCTCCCCTTTCATTTAAGACAGCCCTCAACCCTCTACGATGACCAGGAGCCAAGCTGAAAAAACTCTGTAAAAGTTCGTTTTTTCAAAAAGTTCCAAAATCTTGGAAAATGCTCAAAAACTCGATTTTCAACAGGCTCTCATTTGGAAACGAAACCTTCCACGCATCTGAAATGATAGGATCCTAGAGAACAAAGTGCGGTCTTGCCCCTAAAAGAAACCCCCCAGCTTTTCATTCACTTCCAATCCTCTGCTATTCATCGCCAAAGGTGGCCGCAATTTAAGACTTTCAGGAAAAAATCCCGTGTGGAGACCCAACTTTTCAACTTTTTCTCTCCGATTGACTTGAAACTCACCCTCCAGATGCAGAATGACATGCTGATTTCAAATATGTCTCTGTTTTCCCGTCCGAGGCTTGATTCACCCGCTAGAGCGATTTTCATAAAAATTCTAACTTTGTCGTTTTTTCGCCAATGTCCAAAATTTTCAATGACGTCTCACATCTATACGAAAACACATAGGAACAAGCCGTGTTTTCCATTGAATCTGTCTCATTCTTAGTTTTCAAATGAGCTATTCCACGACTTTCTACGATCCCTACAACCAAAGTTGGAAGATCGCTGCCGAGGGGGGGGAGGTCAGAACTTTTTCTGTCCGATTGAGCTGGAAATAAGTTCCTAGACACAACATTGGCCAAAACGTCCAAATTTGCACTCCATTTTCCCATCCAAGACCTCTTTCATGCCGAAAAACGACTTTTCTCATCCCAAAACATCCAAAACCTGCCTTTTCCAACTCTGACGTTTTCCTGCCATTTTCCTCCGTCAACCCAGGAAAATAGGACCAAACTGAGCTTTCCACTGCATTTTTCTCACTCTTAGCTTTCAAATGAGCTAGTGCACGACTTTCTACGATGTCTACAACCAAAGTTGGAAGTTTGACAGGAGGGGGGGGGACGTCCTCGAAATTTTTTCTCTCCGATGTCGCTGGAAACATCCTTCCTAACCCAAAATTGGTCAAAAATTCCGAATCTGGCCTCCGTTTTCCCATCCGAGGCCTCCTTCATGTCGAAAAACGACTTTTCTCATCCCAAAACATCCAAAACCTGCCTTTTCCAACTCTGACGTTTTCAGAGATTCCACCCCTTGCCTCTCAAGAAAACTCCTCCTGCCTTCCTTTCCCACCTAAAATTTCACGCAGATTCCAAATCTAAACTCCACTTTCACATCCGAACCCTCCTTCATGACGATTTCCGACTTTTCTCACCCCAAACACCACCAACACCCACCTTTTCTCACTCTATCCCTCCCACATTCCTATCACCTTCCCTCCTACCCCTTGCCGGAAAACTCCTTCCTTCCTTCCTTCCTTCCTTCCAGAGGTGGGGGTAGGGAACAGTTTCCTCCTCACGGACCCATTCCTCCCAACACATCCTTGGCCATCTACCTCACCTTCCTTCCAGAGGGGGGGGCTGAGTCAGCCTGATGACTCATCCTCTCACATTTTGCACTTGCGCCTGGCATGGGATTACTACTTCAATTGAAATTTGAATTCCATGTCTCCTATCATTAGTTAGCGTCTTAAATCAAACCCTTTTAGAAGCAATAACTTTGAAAACGACCGACAGTGATGACTGTGCAGGTATGAATAAATGAAAAGACTATGAATGAATGAATGAACGAATGAATGCAGCACTTTCTGACATCACCAGGCGGCGTTTAGTACTTTTCACACGCAACGAAGACGGAATAATATCAATTGTCCAACATACCCACTCGAATCTGAAGTTCGCATGAACCTCAAATTCAAATTTAGATTAAATGCGATGGGGGCAATATAAAACGTCACTTCAAATGCAACTTTTGTGAAGAACCACTCAGGTATCGCATGTACTGTTTCCGTAATAATCTAGTCATCAGATTTTTCGTGGTGGTCTCACATTTCAACTCACGTATTTATCATCGTCAGCCAGCTGCTCCTCAACCGAAATTTCATGCCGACTAGAATCCACGACAGGTAAAGGTAGCATCTCCTGTGTCGAGGACACCGTTCACTTTTACTTGTCTATCTGGTAAAATATCGGTAAATATTCCAATGGAACAAATACTGGTGACACTTGTTGAAGTTGTATATCTTCACGAATATCTGATCCCCTTTTTACGAATGCGATTTTATTCATTAGGCTAATTTTGATCGACATCTTCGTTCATAGGTATATCAGGCATTCTCCAATCATGTCCCCGTAAATACGTAGATGGAGCTGTTGCTGAGGTGGTGTCCTCATTCGGTGTTATGCTGCACTAGCATGCCATATCTTAAGGTTCGGTGTTGGTCAGTCGGCCATGCGCTTAATTGTCCTGCTATGCCCTTCAATAATTCTAGGACAGTCTGGTCTGTAGGCGCACCGGTTCAGGGGCTCGACATTCCATCTTCCAAGAGCTCTTTGAGGGCAAAAGATCCAAAAGAGCGATCACTGTCCATTTATAATTTCCTTAGATGACCTTCTTCACGAAAGACTTGAGACAATTCTTGAATAATTAATTCTATTGACTTATCACGAATTGCTCTAAACATCGCGAATCGACAAGGCCTACTGGCAATAAGCATAAAATAGCATAATCCGCTATAATGGGTTATGTCAATCGCCAGCATGTGACAATCTTCTTTCACCTCAAGTTTGCCTTTTTCCCATTGAATTGAGGTGGGGTCGATTGACCATTGAAGCAAAAACACATAAGATGTATAAACTTGAGAGTACAAAAACAACTTTGGGAGTATAAACTTATGAGTATAAAAACATTTCTCTTGAATTTGTAGCCAACGTTTATTTAGTGCATTACTAGTGCATCAACCTTGTTGCTTCCAGATTCCACCCACGATGCAGCGACGTTGATTTGATACACCTTGCAAATTTCCTTCATTACATTGAAACGTCTGTTGACCAGTATCTCGTCGATTCCACGAGTCCGGATCATGACTGTCCAACAACGCAAAGCGTGGCCATCCAGCGAATTTTGCCAAAGCGGTGATGACTTCAAGATACTGAATATTCCATTATGTGGATAGGTTAAGTCCTCTGAGGACTGAATCCTGATCCGACATATTTGTATGAGTCAGTTGCTTTTTCAGCCAGGCACTGTCCTCTACGATATCTCCATCTACATTGAGTGGACATGCCACCATTTCATGTTCCTTCTACATACAGCATTATTTGAATTGTATTAATTGCTTTTAAAATGCCATGCTCTTGTGTATACTGCCACCAACGTCATGCTGTCTAGCGAGTTATGTTGACCAGGGTTTTTACCGGCCGGGGTTTTGGTGGCCGGCGTCATCAAAACAGGCCAGCCGGTAGCCGGTGCATTCAAAACCGGCTGATCGATGGCCGGCTTATTAAAACCCGGCCGGTTGGGATTGAGACGGTAGCTGACGTCTCCGTATTTTTTTAGCTCAGACATTATTTGGTCAACTGATGCCATTATTCAATTACTACTTCATTATAGATAAAGTAGGGTTTGAATTACATGTATAAGTTGCCGGTAATCACTTTTTAACTGCTTAAAAACAGTTCGCAATATTTATGTTACCAAGCATACGTGTAGATACTCTCAAATGTTACATTTGCATGCTCTTAATGTTGTAATTATTGACTAAGCAATTTATTCTCGACTGAATGCCGTCAACGGTTGACATGGGTCCAATTAAATAAACCGGCCGGCCGGCGTACTGAGAAGCCGGCCTGCCGGCATGTCGGTCTTCAAAATTTGCGGCCTGGGCCGGGCCGGCGGCTAGCGTTGCTAAAAACGACTTCCAACCCTGATGTTGATGCTTTGCTTCGCAAGATGTTCGTTTTAGTCTACCCAGACGGCGCAGCCACACTTGTGCTGTGAAATATCAGCTTTAATTAATCCTATACATTCTCAACGTCGAGGAAAAAATGTTTTCATATTAGCGCCGACGTATTACATTATGTCCTCAGTATCATCACAAACTAACCGATATCTGAAAAGGCACTTTGAATTATTATGCCTTTCAACAATATCCTAAGTAAGCAGTATTATAAATAAAAAAACTTTGTCTCCAGAATCTTGAAAGAGAAAAATTGGAGGATTTTGGATTCCTTAGATTTTGAAACTGATATTAATAACAGCTGCAGAATCAACATACGGTATTGAAGGAGACGATTCCCATGTAAGATAGTCATAAAATTAGAATGGGAAGACAATGCAGCTCAAATACTCGCTACAATTTTCAAGCAAATTCTCGAAACTCAAATTGTAAAGCAAAAGGAATTCCTTATTTAGATACGATACTTGGAAGATGTCTTAGAGAATTCCGAAAGAGATTTCAACGTCTTTGAGGAAGTAAATATTTTACATCCTTAAATATAATTCATTTCTAAAAGATTGGTAGACAAAAGGTTACCTTCGTAGAGACTTGTGCGGAATTTGATACAATTTTAAAATCATAGCTTCCATCTTAATGTTGAAAGTAATACAACAAATTGATCTATTTGACTCTCTTACTCCTATATGCTTCTCCGTAGAATGAAGGTTTTCATATGGCCGAAAAGAAGGACATGAAAAAATTAGGCGGTAAAAATAACTTGAATAAGTAAGTATATAAGCAAACGTATATTTTCGGGAGTCATTGGAAATCTCTAGATATGAAATACATTTCAATAAGACAGAAAGAAATGGTACAGTCGGAAGTAATTATACAAACAAATGCAGCATACGGCTATTAGGCTGAGGGAATTGAACGATTCGTCAACCAATCATAGTATTGTTTACAATGATAGCGGTTGCCGGAAAGATGGAGTTACGCTGGTGGGAAGTTGTACACAGGTTGAAGCCTTCCACATCGAGCGGATGAGACTGGACACAGATAATGCATGGGATGATCTAATGCAAAAATCGTATACCATCATTTACATGACGAGAATTCAGATCGGGAAAGGCAGTACAACCGCAGTATTGATAACACACAATGCGACGAGCACGACATTGAATACTGCCCATCAACTTATTATTACGTGATGTCATTGAAACGAATAATTGATGGAATGCAAAACTAGTTATGTGTTTCCCTAGCCCCCACATACCATTCAGCCATCTGTCTAAGATAAACCAGATATACCAATAGACAAAGTGTCGCTTGTGTATCAAAAGTGCTGTTTGATGAATACCGTGGAAATTGACTTGAATTCCCAGTACGTATCTCCAATTATTCGCGCGTTCGGCTGCATGCTGAAATAAGGAGATGCGCTGATGCTGAGGAATGTGAACTAGACCTACCGATGATTTCTGATATTGGATAAAATGACAGCTATTCAGGTCACTTTTCCTTCTTTTAAATGAGGATGCAACTCAATGTTTAGTGATTCTATATAAACCAGATATGGAAATGAACATCTGAGCCGTTCATGGTTTTAGATGCGCACACTGTCTATTTTGAATCTGTTGCTTATGGACAGTACCGCATTTTTCGGACTATAAGACGCACATAAAATCCCTATATTTGCAAAAAATCGGCAATGCGCCTTATGTATGAGCAGCGTATGTTCACAGTGCGCTGAAAATCTGTCAAAATGTTTTGTCTTTGGTAAGCGACGAAGCCACTCCCCCTTGATTGTCTATTTGATGTCTCATTGATCTACGACTTCATGTGTGCTCATCTCTCTGAAAATGTCAAAAGCCAAGTGAAGAAAACCAATTCGGAGCTTGTTATCATTCCTGGAAGATTAACCAAAGAACTCCAACCGGTAGATAGTGTCATCAACAGGGCATTCAAGGCTAAATTGCGAGCCGCATGGTAGCAATGGATGACAGAAGATTAGCACATATTTACCAAGACAGGTAGGCAACACCGGGCTAGTTGCGTAACTATCTATCAATGAATCGTCGATACCTGGGCTAAGGTATCGGTCTCAACTGTCATCCGAGCTTTCCCGAAGACCGGAATCATCACTGAACAACCAAGCAACAGCAATGAAACTGAATCGGATGATGATGAGAGGGATCCGGGCTTGCTTGATGACGCTATCGCCCAACTGTTGAATTCCGACACCGAAGACGAGAAGTTTGATGGATTCGTAGAAGAGGAATGATTGAAAATGTGAGCACACTTTTTTGTGTAATATTGACAGTTAATGTTAATAAATTGAATAAAATCTGACTTATCCAACTGCCGATATTTTGTTTCGCTTTATGCGCCTTATAATCAATCCAGTGCGTCTTATATATGAAAATAGCCGTTCACTGATACTGCGTCTTATAATCTGATACGCCTTATAGTCCGAAAAGTACGGTAATTCCCACGATGATACAACTCCTATGCAGTTGACTGACAATGACTAATGGATCATTTCACTGAAGTATGCATGAACAGAGCTTGCACTTGAGAGTTCATGATCGTGGACGGCATGTTCTTTGTCCCGTGTAGTCGGAATCAGCCACGTAATCGGACGGAGCTCTCATGGTTGACAAGGTCCCTTCATAAAAAAAATGCGTATGACAGATCGTGAGGATCTACGATGAACTAAGAAGGTTCGGAACTGGGTATGTATATGTAGACATCCTACTGCAGCTTGCTACAAGCGTAATCAATAATCATAAACAGGGATGTCGAACATTCGATTAATTGGAATCAATAGAATCAACATTTTAATTCTATCAATTCTATCAATTCCATCAATTCTATTAATCAATTGTAGTAGAACCAGGGTTTTGTTTCATAAAGTCAAGCAGACTGATTTATTTCAGTAAGATTTTTAGTAGTGAAATATAAAGTGCTGCTCTAAATTCCGTTTCATGAAAACTCACTTTCCGACTGAAGCTTAAGCAGTCTAAACTAAGCACTTATGCTAATTGCGATCCAGTAATCGCAATTAACTTTAAGACATTCACGAAAAATGGGCTCACAGTGTTATTCAGAACAGAAATATAACTTAAATTAGTGAATCATAAAATCATTCCTAAAAATTTCAATTAATCCACGTATATGAATATAGTTGAATTCTAACTTCACAGAATATTTAAGTTCTAGCTATAGAAATCGGACTGTGTTGAAGGACTAGGACGGTCGTGTACATTGAAAACAATGCTTCGTCGAGTACATTCGTTGTCATGGAATCTGACATTCCATTGGCGAGCAGCTCTTATCCATGCTACCACAACATGAGCAATCATCATGTGAGCTTTGATTTTCTTGGATATTTGTCATGTTTTGAATGGAATTGGAAAGAGCCAATATATTCTTTTTCGTTATTTTATTCAATTAATTTCAGCTAACATCCCTTTCTATTTTCAGGTAAAGAAGGAAGGAAATTAACATGGTCCAGTATAAAATTTAAAATTCACACCGACGTCCATGCTCAAAAGTCTATGTCATAATGACATATTAGATGAATGCAAAAAGAGTATGAGCTATGAAACAGGTAGTTTTGGGTTTTCCATTCTATTCAGGTCATCATTAAGATGCTATTGGTACTACATGTAACCCAATGCTACCAATGTGGTGACACATCCTCCCGTGATTGCATACATGTAGATCTTATCTTCTCGTTTTCGTCAAAGACTATCAATCTATTCGAAACTTTTCGCAATGAGAGCTGAGTCGTTTCTAAGCATCTTGAGATTGATGTTCTCATTACTCGTGCGAATTCACGCACATTTTTGTAATACCTGTTGCATATATAGATTGTTAACAGATGTCATATATAGGTAGCTATTGTTAAGCTTATGGAAAAATTCAGAAATAGCCGAGGGAACTTGACTGGATATGAAATAATACGAGTCCCCTGTATTCGGACTCGGATAGTACTTATGGAAATACGTCGAGTAGTATAGCATTGACTTTTACACATGTTTTTAATTTAAAAAGTGGGGCAATATGCATATGAGGGGGTAGAAGAGACACATGAGATAGTGAAAAAACTTTTAGGGAGAAAAAGAAAATCCGGTAAATGCGATAATTTAATATCAGCACTAAAACCAAATCGTAAACAACATTAGAGTTTCCGGTCGGAGAAAGAGATAGATGGAAAACGCATAGTGTAACACCGGTGAGGTTAGGGTTATTAGTGGTCGGCTAGCCCTGATCGTCTTCGCTCATTTTAAATAATGTTTTCACTTATCTGAAACTCTGGCTCCAGGGGGAGATCTGGTGAATCAAGGGAATAGACATGGTGACCATGGAGAATAGTTCTATTGACAGCTGGCAAATACCGTACAACGGGATTCCTTCTGGGAACATGTTAAGTCCGAGAGCAGTTGCTTGATGGCTGTGTCTGGGGTAGAGATAATTTGGCCTTGTTGCTTGGTGCCAGGGTTGGTTCATGTTGGGTTCCTGATCCCTACGAGCTAGTGCTTATGACTGAGGGAGACACCCTTGTAACTGGCGAAGTGTCCCTGAGACACTCCAGGGATGGTGAAGGGCTGCTGTTAGGTTGGCTCTGGGTGGATTGGGCTAGATTGTTGGTGCTCTGGGTCCCACTCCGCACTTTCGGGTGTTTCTGAAACTGGTTTGATAATTGTATTCGAAGAATGTTGATTCAAGTCTTTAATTCTGTTTATAAATTCTTTACTACCTTCAGCAATGTATCAGAGCCCGTCATACTTGGGGTTAATGGTAGTATTCGCTAACTTTAAACAATGTTTTCATTTATCTGCAATAGAAACCTCATTTTTTAACAAGTAGCCTGTCCTGCTGGACCGAGAGAGAGAGAGAGAGAATCGTTTATTGTATCACTGAATGGGAATCAAAAAGCATTACAAGTTTACATTTCATAGCAAATTAGAAAATAGTATATACCAGCATAAAGTCAAATGTCAGAAGTCAATCGCAAAAGGTAGACGAAATAATAATAGACGTCAACGGAATAAAAGACTTTCGACGGATGGTTGTTCGACTAGAAGGAACAGACAAACGTCCACTTGGGAGCACAGACGCAAAAGACTTTTAATAGCAGTATCTGAGCTATATGCAGATCTGAAAAAGTTCACAGCAAGACGCTCCCTTCTACTGCTAAGATCCTGCAACCTACAATTCATTTAATTTTCAAGCAACGTTTTTGTAATCTCTCCAGATGTAGTAGATCTTCTCCTGAAATGCCAATAAATACGGGACAAGCATATTCCAGCAGAGATCTTATAAGACCACAATATACAGTCAGAAATTCTGCGTCAGTCACAAAGTTTTTGACTCTTCGCAAAATGTACATTCGCTGAGCACACTTAGACCTTATTTCCTTTACATGCCCTTTCCATTGAAGGTCGTCATCAAGAATCACTCCCAAAAAGCGCACACGAGCGCAGAAGTTCACTGATGGAATTAATGATTCCACGCATCGCTGCTCTCTCATGACACGTTCCCTGCAATAAATCAAACCCTTTGTCTTTCCAGCATTTAACATCAAATCGGTTTCCGTCGCCCACTTTAAAACATTTGAGACCTCCTTATTAATGGCTCCAATATCTTCATCAAAATGATGCCGTCGAATACCCGATACTATGCATATATCATCAACATACTTGAGCATCACAGAGGTACTAAACACAGGTTGCAGTGTCGATACATAAATGCCAAAGAGGTATGGACCCAAGATAGAGCCTTGCGGCACCCCACTTGTGATGAGTCGAAAATCGCTATAATATCCGTTTAACCGTACTCTCTGACGTCGATTTAAAAGATAGCTTTTCAAGAAAAGAATGAAGCCATTTGGTAAATTCATTTCTCTAGTCTTACATAGCAGTATATGATGATTTACTTTGTCATAAGCTTTAGACAAATCAAAACTGAGAAAAACGGCTGCGCTTATGTTGAGGTCGTCAGCGTGTCTTGTCAAAGTGTCATGAGCAGCAACGACTGCATGAGTTGTTGATGAATTCCTCCTCACTCCAAATTGATTCTCTCCCAATAGCGCAGTCAACCGAAGTCTCAGATTGCTCAAGACAATCCATTCTAGCAATTTTGCAGGAACAGATAGCAGGCTGATTGGTCGCAAACCGTGACTGTTGCTACTGAGGGATTTTGGAACTGGAGAAATATCAGTGAGTTTAAACAAGGCAGGGACCTTTCTCTGTCGAAGACTTTCAAACATTAAATGAAAGATGGGATCAGCAAGATGGCCGACTTTTTATATAAAAGAGTTGGAACAGAGTCACTTCCAGTAGACTTGACAGGTAGGTGCGACAGCTTTTGCCAAACATCGACAACTGTAAAAGACGGAAACCAGTCATCATCTTCTACATCATCGCCCATAAATTGACTGGATGCTGCATGCATTACATTGCAAAAATCATCATTGATAGAATTAAGTACTTGGTGTGGAGAAGAAGTGTCCCTCAACTGCGAAATCAATAAATTCTGTCGTTTGCCTCGCTCTATGTTAACAAAAGATCACAAACCTTTGACTGATTTTGATTTTCTTTGAAAAAATGATCTTTTTGCTTGAACAATTTCTTCCTTTACCTTCGCCTTCAAAAAATTGTAACGGTCCCAATGTCGAGACCGAAAAGCATCCCACCGTTTATCTATCAATACTTTGAGTAATGGAGTCATCCAGGGAGCATCAGAATCTCTTATAACCACTTCAATTTGGCGAATTGAACTTATTGCCTGGAACAAGCAGTCATAGAAGATCGAACATTTATCGTTGATATCATTTGCAGAGTAAAGTCTTTCCGGATTACTCATGAGGAATCGTCGCTCAAACTCAATTATATGAGATTCTCTCAAATCATACAAAATATGACGGCGACATTGACTATCATCGCGTAACTCCTTTGAAGGTGCATAGACAGAGTTGTGGTCCGAGGTTCCAATAGGTGGTCCAATTTGAACGTTCTGTGGACTATAGAATTCAGCAATACTACTCTCAACGAAAATCAAGTCCAGATTAGCACTGAGTCGTGTGGGACCATTCACAATATTCTGCAGTGGGAAATGAGATGTCAGAAAAGTCCGATCATATTGGTTCAAATCTCCAGCGATTATCAGGCGATAGTAGTTAAGCTCATTTAGGACAGAATCCAAAGCATTTACAAGAATCTCAAGGGAAGATTTCAAGTAGGTACTGTTTATGCCGGGAGGCAAGTATAACCCAACCACAATAAGTCTAGGACGCATGACTTGAACCACACAAACCTCAAACTTATCAAACTCCGGAAATATCAGCTGAATGGGTTGGTATCGATACTTTGACCAAATAGCAACTCCACCATAACCATTATCATTTATTCTATCAGTACGATGACAACAATAGCCGGTCATGTTATAAGCTTCAATGGGAACATTGGTAGACAGCCAAGTCTCAGTACAAATGATGATGTCAGGATCAAGTACCTGAACTTGAATACGAAGATCGTCAAACTTATTACTTATGGATCTCAGATTGGAGAGAAACAAGTTTGGCAGCCCAACATTCATTTTAAACCTGTCATTTCTGCGAGTAAAATCACGATTTAAAAATTTTTCTCTGCTTCATCAACGATAATGCCGTTAATAAATAACTTTTTGTTCTTCACAAATGCTTCCTCACCAGGATTATCCCTGCGATATTCGTAAGCACGAGTCCTCATTTCAGCCAACTTTCGATTTATTTCAAGCGGTAGATCTTCTTGAATGTAGACTTTATTTAATGGAAATGAAGCTTGCTTGAGTAATCTGGCTTTATTCAGAAATAGTTTAACTGTTCTTTCTGGTGCCTTTACTACAATTAGACGCGGCCTGCCATCATTTCGTGGTTTGCCAATTCTAAATACATCTTTAAAGTGTCGCACTTCATCTTCCAGCTCAAGAACTTGAGCCAATGACGAAATCGCATCCTGACTCGATGAAACATTCCTACCGTTAACTACACAAGCATTTTCTGTAAAATTTCTCACAATTAACGACTTTTTCCGCCTTCTTGAGTCTGAAGTGCAAATTTCCCTCTGCATCGACTTCATAACCGTCTTTACATCGCTTATATCACTGACACAACTGTTGCTCAGGAGTTTGACTTTAGTTTGTAGATCCTCAATTGTCCTATCGTTTTCTTTCAATATATCATGTAGAAAGTCTGTTGAACTACACTGTAAATCGCTCAATACCAATCACATACGAAGGATGCATACCAAAATATTTTTTTGGTATATTTCTGTATGATCTTGGTATATATTTGTATGCTTTTCGTATGTTATTTCAAGTGTGGTATGCTTTACATACGAAAACCATACCAGCACAATGTTAAAAGAAAGCATCAATCATGTCCAAAGTATGTTGATTTAAGGCGTTTTGTCAATAAAGATCACACTAATGCTACTACGGCTTTGAGATAATGACATTCAAGAGTCATACTTTCAATACTGAATTCTATTTTAATACACGTAAGTCTAAGGCATTTCATGAACAATCAATAAGTATTCAACCATCAACAATTATGCATGATGTGATTTTGAAATTAAATTATTATCTTATTGTTGAGATATATAAGTCAACATGGTTGCTGGAAGTTATCGTTTTATAATTTAGTTCAAGGAAATGAGCTAATTATGAGTCTTGTGAATGCTATAAGACAAGTTGCAAAGATGACATGCGGCTTTAATTCCACAAGAAAGCTAATCTAGTTAAATACCACACTTTCACAAAGAAATATTCACGGCTGGTATTGCTGGAAAAAAGTTATTTGTAAGTAGTATGTAGTATAACATATTTTTTGCCATATGACGTAAAGCTATTCATACGAAAGACATACGAAACACATACCAATTTGTATCGGGTCTCGTATATAAAACATACCAAGAATTCGTATTTCAACGTAAAACAGCCAATCACAGTTAGCATAGTTCGTATCGTTTACATACCAATCACATACGAAAGTAAATGGCCATTCGTATGAAAAACATACCAGATTTCTTTATATATACCAGAATCTCGTATCAAATGTTGGTTTCAAATTGTATGTAAACTTGGTATGTGTTTGTATGTAATTTTCGTATCCAGCGATTTACAGTGTAGTTGCCTGGTTTCTAACTTCAGATATTTTTTCATCAAACTGTGTGGTCATTGATTCACATAGTGACTTGGTTTGACTGACGAGTTGGGAAACTTCAAGGCGGATCTTTTCATCAATTGTCTTAAAGATCGAACACTTCAACTCTTCCATCCTTTTCTCCAATTCTAGCATAATATACATTTTAGCGATATCAGCACTGTAGTTTATGTAAGACTCGCATTTCAGGCAGACGGAGAACAAGTTTTGCAATTCTTTGTCCGATGCTCTAGAGTGGCCAACACAAGCTACATGAAAGCGCATAGCTGGACTGCCACAAGTTATAAGTCGTTTGTCTCTATCCTTTGACTTTACCTGTACCACGCATGGGTCAGCACCATATGCATTGTCACATAAATTTTTATTCATCAAAACTTAACCAGCGAAATCGAGCTCCAGACCCTGCGAACAATATCCAGCAGCTGTTCCACAACACCAGGCCTCTCACAAAGAAACCAGGACTGCAGCACTCTAATAAAGTAAGCAGCAATGTAGATATCGAATAAATTGACGTCACCACAAATTCTACCTCGCGAACAGCTAAGCTAATAACACTCACGACCACTGTACGTGACCTCAAGCTGATGAATAAATCCGAGCTCAAATCAGACGACGGCGAAGGACGGCCTCAGAAACACAAAGATGAGAGCAAATGGAGCACACAGATACAAAATTTGGCGAGAATAGACCCAGTAACACGCTGACACGACCAAAAACCGAGACGAAAATATGCTGTGAGAGAGACACACAACCGGCACGTCCGAGAACTTGATCGCATCACTGTTGGGTAGATCCTCCACATATTTGTGTTAAAGCAGTGCCTTCCTGGCTAATTCTTGCTCTCAACAGATGGTCCGGTGGCCTTGTGGCTACAGTGCATGCTTCCACGCCCTCTTGCTCCAATGTCGTTGGTTTGAACCAACCCACGACTGACAAAACGTGTTTTGTGGTGGGGCATCTATTTCAGGATCTGTTGAGATTTGATGAAAGCTTCGATGTTTTCACTATATTCATATCCATAGATATATAACAAATATTTCAGTATATTACAAGTCGAAACAAAAATTGCATTTCTTTAGATGGAAAATTACGAAGCGAAGGAGAATTTTGTGTTTCATGATGCCATTGAACAGGATTGAGTTTTTTTAGATAAAGAATAATCTCATGGAATCACTCAGTATGTCTGAGGATCAATGTACCGTATTTCTTAGCATGATGCACTTGTGAACTTGTTAAACATTATTATCTGCAGATTCCTAGTTTTGAAATTCCAGAGGTATTTTTCTCACCGTTCTTTCTTTTGCTATGAATCTTTTCGTTATTTTTAGGAAGGCAACTGAAATGGGATAGGATTTTGTGGAAGGAATTTCTCTATCAACTACAGATTAGTTTGTATTGAAAACTTCGTAGTTAGCGTAGACAAGAGACGAGTATATTGTTCAATAATAGCAGTGAATGAAACTGTGTGTTAGCTCTGCATCCTTAACTTAAATTGTTATTTATCAAATATACTTTCATATCAGAAAATCGAAATAAAGTGACATTTGTTCGAAAGTCATACAACTTTATTAATAGGAAAATGCATACTTTACCAGATTTTAGCTAGTTTCGAAAAATATCATCTCTAATGCACCCTGAATATTTAAGACAAAGCATAAGCTCGTGTGAATGTTTTCATAACAAACATTATCCCAAAACTAATCAATAAAAGCAGATAAAGGAGCAGTGGAATAACGTCTGGCCAGTGAGATGGGTAGCAGGGTAACCAAACTCCCTTGAATAGAATTGAATGGAATTGTGGATTCTTCTAGACTGACATAATACAAATATCCTATTTACTCGATAAATATACATGTATATTCCCTTTTTATATTTTTCATATACTATATATTATTTATATTTCTACAGTCAACTAGTTATCCGATATTATGACTTTTTAGCGCTTGCTAGCAGTCAGTTTTCATCAACGTCTCCTTCATTACCTAACCACAACATAATCGTCCGAATAATACAACATTCGGTTCTGAAATCCAATTATTTATGAGATTGCGAAAAAAGTGAGATCATTTCAAAACAAAAGCGACAAGTGTTGGTCGATCGATTTCATCTCATTATTGGACATATCATCAGGACAAAGTTGCAATAACGATAAAATCACTAAATACATCAATTGAGAACTTGTCAAGCTAAAAGAACTATTGGCAATTGCGTCTAAAACCACAGAAATTGAATACATGCCAAAAATAATACAATCTGAACTGATTTGCAATTACAATTACGTCTAGAACTGCGGAACTCAATGTCAAATGTTAAAACAAATGGAATTGGAACTGAAGACTCGTGTTCGTTCATCAAGGTTGAACTATTGATTTCATTCATGATCAGACTTTCATCAGTGCGCGTGTACTTAGTGCGAAAACTATTTAGAAATTGTCACAGCTATTTCTATGAACGTGTTTGGTAATCTCAGTATCTTTAGGTCTACCTTCCAAGTGTTCACGAATTCTGGTGATAAAGTGTCTACGAGTCTCGTCAATATAGCAATTGTCACATTGCCAACATTTGAATTTGTATCCAGGATTAGAGGCGAGACTCATAGGCACTTTATCTTTTGTTCGGAAACAATTTGCTCGTTTTGAAAGTATAGAAAAAACGAGATAATGTGCAAATGTCAGGCAAAATGTGATTAATTGAGTGAACAGTTTTGAGAGTTTGTTTTTCTTTTTCTTTGATATACAGTAATCGACAATAAATGCGATCACGATCCAAATCATCATCATTTTGACCATTACTAGGTCCGGAATTCAAAATTTTGCCTCTACTTTTCTCCATGACTTTAGCATCAAAGCCATTGTTACTAATGAATGATATTTAGCAGAGCGTTGGCGCTAACTGATAGTTCGCTGCAATGAGATAAATGCAATCATAGTAACGTGACATTAGACAGGCAAAATCAATCAATACGCTATGTGAAAACCAATGAAACAGATTAAGTTGCCAAAGGACTTTAATTGAATATCTTTGATAAGTTTGAAACACCGTTGTATTCCTCACCACGATTTATTTTTGACTAGTTTTGCTTTTTAGAGCTTCAACAATGCTTATTTCATAATCTGTGTTACCTTTGTACACCATCCTAGTAGCCAATACATTGGCAGAACTAAACTCCGACTTCAACAGAGAATTGATGAACATAGAAAAGAATCCGACAGCAATTAATGAACATTTGCATAACTATAATAGATGTAACTCAGAAATCGATCAACAATTTAAAATAGTGTACAAAGGTAACACTGATTATGAAATGAGCATTGTTTAGGCTCTAAAAAGCAAAGATAGACAGCCAAAAATAAATCGTGATGCTGAATACAACGGTGTTTCAAACTTATCAAAGATATTCAATTAAAGTCCTTTGGTAACTTAATCTGTCTCATTGGTTTTCACATAGCGTATTGATTGATTTTACCTGTCTAATGTCACGTTACTATGATTGAATAAATCTCATTGCAGCATTGTCAATAAACATAGACGCGATTTTATTGTAAGCAATCTCAAAATAAATATCTTTGTTAGAGAGGCGCTTAGCAAGATAAATGATGAAGAGAATAGCAACAGTCTTATACTTGAAAGGAGCAAACGATTCGTTAGGAACATAAATACCGGTGTTGGTGTCCTTCAAAGTCCATTCAGTCTCAAATTTGTCTCATTTGCTGCAATCTCAAATTTGTTTGCATTTTTGTGGACAATAAGATCGAGAAATTTGATTTGTTTTTCTTGTTCATTTTCCATGGTAAATTGAATACTTTTATGCATAGAATTCAAATAGTCTAAAATTTCAACAGCTTCACGTTTGTTTTTGAACACTACAAACATCATCGACACACCTCAGATAAAATAAAGGTTGTCAGTCTATCAAATTGCTTTTCTATCAAATCCATCGCAAAATTGGCGAGAGTGGGAACCAATTTTCACCCCATGGCGAAGCCGTCATTTTGAATATAAGGATTGTCACTAAATTGGAAAGGAACGTTATTACAGGCTAAAGACAAAAGTGTCTTTAAGGTTTTTGTTAAGAGGAAATTTGTCAAAATCAATAATGCCACATATATGATTGATGGTATCATCAAGGGGACCGTTGGTAAAGAGACTGCGGACATTAAAGGAGAGCATATAGCTATTCGGTATGCTGAGACTGTGAATCTTTTCGACAAAGTCGACAGAATCCTTGATCAAATAATGCATAGGGAAGTGCGGCTTCAGCAATTGGTCCAACCAGTTACTGAGGTTAGAGCAATAAGCGTCACACATAGTGAAAAGCCGACTATAAGTTAGGTCAGCAGTGGACTTGTGACCTTTAGCTAGACCACACAAACGAGACGGTTGAAAACCGAAGGCCCGAACTTGGCTATATTGACTCTCGATAATAGAGCCATCACTCTTCAATAACAGTAAATTGTGGTTGAATCTGTCTTCCACAATAATTAAAGGGTCTTTGATATCACGACCACTCTTAATAAAAGGAGAAAATTTAGTAGTATCAGCGTCATTCGTACATTCCTAACGAATCGTTTGCTCCTTTCAAGTATAAGACTGCTGCTATTTGCTCCCTCAGTGCCTCTCTAGCACAGATATTTATTTTGAGAGTACTTATAATGAAATCACGTCTAAGTTTATTAGTAACAATGGCTTTGATGCTAAAGTCATCAAGAAAAGTAGAGACAAAATTTTGAATTCCGGACCTAGTAATGGTCAAAATGATGATGATTTGGATCGTGATCGCATTTATTGTCGATTACTGTATATCAAAGAAAAAGAAAAACAAACTCTCAAAACTGTTCACTCAATTAATCACATTTTGCCTGACATTTGCACATTATATCGTTTTTTCTATACTTTCAAAATGAGCAAATTGTTTCCGAACAAAAGATAAAGTGCCTATGAGTCTCGCCTCTAATCCTGGATACAAATTCAAATGTTGGCAATGTGACAATTGCTATATTGACGAGACTCGTAGACACTTTATCACCAGAATTCGTGAACACTTGGAAGGTAGACCTAAAGATACTGAGATTACCAAACACGTTCATAGAAATAGCTGTGACAATTTCTAAATAGTTTTCGCACTAAGTACACGCGCACTGATGAAAGTCTGGTCATGAAAGAAATCAATAGTTCAACCTTGATGAACGAACACGAGTCTTCAGTTCCAATTCCATTTGTTTTAACATTTGACATTGAGTTCCGCAGTTCTAGACGTAATTGTAATTGCAAATCAGTTCAGATTGTATTATTTTTGGCATGTATTCAATTTCTGTGGTTTTAGACGCAATTGCCAATAGTTCTTTTAGCTTGACAAGTTCTCAATTGATGTATTTAGTGATTTTATCGTTATTGCAACTTTGTCCTGATGATATGTCCAATAATGAGATGAAATCGATCGACCAACACTTGTCGCTTTTGTTTTGAAATGATCTCACTTTTTTCGCAATCTCATAAATAATTGGATTTCAGAACCGAATGTTCATCAACCAAAACTCTAACTTGAAAGACTATGCACTCAAAAGAGAAATTTATATTGAAATTCTTTCTTTATCATACGAAAATTTCTTGCTGTTTTAGTTCAACATAAAAGATGTCACAAGATTGCTTTAGCATGAAGACTTTTGACAATAGACTTCCGTAGCGATGACTTTGTCTAGCAAATAAAGGATATGAAATCTGCAATATGAAACTTTTTCTCATGTTGGATTTATTGGGCCCTTCATTTATATCATCGCTATGTCTCTACTTGATTAAAGCACATTTTATCATCATTAATTGATTATCAGCAAGTGACGTTAAATAAACATAAACGACGTTACTATTTTTCATCCTGTAGTGTTTTGTACTTCTCATTGCACTAGATCTCGCTTATTAAAATGGTGGTTTAAAAATCAGTCGAATATTTTAACAAATCGGTAAGGGTAGAGTTTATCTCTATCTAATTATAAAATATTAGTTTAATAAAATCTGTCGGTTAGTAGAATAATTTCACTTTGGCTCATGCACTGGTAAATATCAGCTCAGTTTTCAAAGGAATAAATTGGTTTGTGAGAATTATCACAACACTACTCACTAATGTATCGAACCAATTGTTCTTTTTTGTACTTCCAATGCGTGCACATCTATAAACAAGCGGACCTTATCCAGATTTTATGCAGAAATGTTTTAGCAACGACTTTTACTAGCTTCTTCCATCTTCTTAAAACTTCTTACGTTTTAATGCGATGACAACAATTATGCTTGACAGTGTGGCTATATCGTCACCATAAATAGTATACCATCAAACCAAGATCGTATATGATAGGCTATATCAGGCTATGATGCTGATGATCAAGAAGTATGATTATCTCCGAACATGTGATTTTGCATATCCGAACTGCAGGCATATAAATTGAAGATGCTTACCTGATTTACATGCGCATACCATTACTATTAGTGACAAATAGATAGCCCTATGCATTAACAATTGCAAAGCAAATGCAATGTTAATGCACTAATTTCATACAGCCAGATACTGAAGATTTGCTGATATGTCTTGTAGACGTCAACCCCATAGTTTGAATTAATTCATACATACCTATGCTTATCAACTGCAGGATTGATGGATGAAGCGGTAAATGTCTGATAACACAACGTTGATAAGGACCAAAAGATTCAAAATTGGGAAATAAACAATTATTTCTGTAAACAACTAACTTTAGGTTCGTGTAGTTATTGAAAGTACTTCAAGGGATGCAGAGCATCTACATCACGTTTCTCTAGTATTATTGCTGGTTCATCCCATTCCATAGCCATCTTTAAGCACATAGACGCTGTATCATATTGCAAGGATCTTAACTGCAAACTCCAGTTGACTTTATTTGAAGTTCATGTTGTACTCTGACGTAAATGGCGGTTATATTTAAATGTTCCCTGTGAACTTTATGTAGCACTTTTGATGCAATTTAACTTGAATTCTGAAGTCCCACATACTTGAACACAGCAAAGGTTTAGCTGCCACTTTCTGTAGATACTCATGGGGATGAGCTGATGAGATCAATGCATTTCTCTTTATCAACATTTATTGAATTGATTTGTTATTGAAGCATGGTTATTGAAGACATGCCATTGTTTCCATTGTTTTTCCTTTCTCTTCTGACCCATCATGGATCGAAAAGTGTCAGCAATAAAGTTATACGCTTAGGTATGTAATTTCCGGAAGTGGATATGAACCTAATGAAGACTATTCAAAGGAAGAGTTACTGGAAAAAACGGCTAATCAGCAAAGAATTCTATTGAACTTAGTGAGCACTTTGATTAACAGAACAAAATTTGCCATTTGTGAATGTGCCAGGGAATCTATTACGAGCCAGTGATTTTCAGTGATATCATTGAAGTTTCAGTTCCCGTGTAACTTTTCAATTCATCATACGTTTAGAAAGGCGCTAGATTTTATTAACAGTACGTTTTTTCTAATGAAGGAATTGAAAAGCATGGAGACCAATTTCTCTTATTGAAATGTTTGCGCACAAATATTAATCAGTGAGAATTCAATTGTCATCTTTACATGGGATTTTTATCGCGAAGCTCACATCTGTGAGAATCTCATTGCAAGTCACCTTGAAGAGATAAATGAATGCAGCACATGATCGGAATGATACCAATCCCACCATCAACTCTGTTTTCAAAAAGTTTATCATGCAAAACTGACTCGAATTATGAAAATGTATGCATGTAGACGACACTAAATTGCTTTTCACATTGACATAGCTTTCGCCATAGATATCCAACTTTTAGCTTTGTTTAAGTTATAGAGAGACTACTATAGGCATTAGCGGTTCGTTGATAGACATATCAGTCGTTCAAGTAAACACTGATTTAGGTCAGTGTTGCTAGGTCATATGAAGAATCAAATTAATGAACATGCAACAGTTGTAGATTCTTCCTGTAAGGTGCTTTTGTAAGCTGCTTTACTGAGTTTTTATTAAGTTACACCGACAAGCTGCCGATACTTTCCCACTGCCAACTTGTGGAAGCCGCCATAGTTTAGGTACCGCTGTCATGACAACACATGTCTACGACGAACGCTTGCTTTCAATGTCCACGTCCGTTCTAGTCTTTTGTCGGATTTCTACAGGCTTCCGAATAGCGAAACATGGGGCTATTGCTAAAAATCAAAATTTTTATTTGATCATGATATGATCTATTGCATAAAACCTTGACTTTATTAAATTGCTTACTTGCTTGTGAACATCTGCTAATTTCGACAGCCAATGTATATGTGCGCCAAGCATATGTGACTTTTTGTGCACATTATAAATTTTGCAAGATATTTCTTGTGAGTTAAGTTTAAGAGACAACAAAAACAAAAACCCAACTTGCAAGGCTGGTTGGTTTCGTCGAATGGTGAAATCATGCTATAGATGCATGATTATAATTTTTTTATTTGTAATTGACCGTGCCTGATGTGTCTGTGTAAAAGATAAATTAATTCTTGGAAGGATTATAGAAATATGGTGAGCACTTTGCATAAATTCATATAATTGACAAACGACATGAGATCATAGTCATGATTGTGGCAAAAAGCAGAAGCAAACTCCCCTTTAAATTGTGGTCGATTCTCTATTTAAGTTAAATGATGCAATTGGACGCTGAACTTACAATCCAGTTCAACTAACTAACATAAAGAATCGACCAGAGAATGCGAAGGACAGTTTGCTTCTGCTTTTGCCACATACATGTACATGTATATTTGCATAAATTAATGAGAACGCTAGATCAGTCTTAGCACGGACTTTCTTACTATAAATTGAGAGCTACACATCATTTGAAATAATTGATTCAATATTATACACCACACACGATGATACACATCATTGATATCCACAGAACCAAAAAGAATTATTTTGATTGTTTTGTATATTCACACGTGTTTCAAAGACATCATGCTATTCCTGAAATTCCTTAGTAGATTTCTCGAAAATCTTAACGGAATAATATAGCAACTTTGAGTGAGCAGAAATAGGTACTGGTAAATGACTAACTTCGATCTTTGTAATATCAACTACTTCAAGACTGACTGATGACTTGAATACATTTATTAAATGTGTTTGGTGTCAAATCTCTGATAATCATTGAATTCGGTCATCTTTTCTTCTTCCGACAGAACTATACATACACAGAAAGTAATAATCTTCAGTGGTTATTATTTCTTCTGATATATCAAGGATTGACCATCTATAAAGGTTGAATTTGGTAATTATCTGAAATATAATTGTATGGATGAAGTTTGACGAACAACGTAATTAATCTGTTATGAGACAATTTAATTTTTAGAGAATTTATCGGACAATCACAAGCAAGGAGAATATTAGTTATCCTTTCTGATTAATTGCATGAAAGCATATTGAATAATTCATTCTTGAGGAAAAATCCGATATTTGTTTGCTAATCTACTAATGATATTTCTGACTTCTTCTACTATTAATGCAAATAATGACATCATCACTGATATTCTTAAATTACGATTCTTGACCGGTGAGGGAAAATTCAAGTTCAAAGCTAGATGCAAAATTTGCTGGCATGGTTGGTGAAAAACTACCGGCAAAGTTTTGATAAAACTTTCTCTGAAAAACCTTACAAATAAAACTTTAATAGCAGAAACATTCTCAGTAGCATTTAAAGTGCATGTTTGTGTTAAAACTTTGGAAGTGAAATCTATTTCCTCTGACAGTTCTTGGAAATAGACCTAAATATGCCTACATTCAAACTTACCGAGGCTGTTGACGTTTTGGTAGAAATTTCAACAGAAAATAGCTTTCAGTTGCTGCTAGCAACGCCTCTGTTATTCAAACTGTATTTTGAAGCTTTCTCTGGGACAGTTTTATCAAGGTCACTTTCAGACCATTTTGGCGGAGGATGTTTGACTTGACACCATCGACAACTACTTTTCGTCTGGAAACGAAAGTTCCAGTCGAAAACTTGCATTAATTTAAAAACTTAGATGATTGAATAGAGCTTTGATTTATCATTCGTTTCACTTTGTTATGAAGTCAATCAAAACTTTTAATTTTCATAGCATTTTATTTTTAATTTTTGCATTTTTTTTATTTTTTTGGTTTTGTAAGAGAAATTGGGTGGGAGTCCGATTCAGATTTGATCAGGGATGATTAATTTTGCCACAGAAGTTCTGATGTGTTTCCGATCAAATTTGTGTTTTGCCTCCGTCGATTAACTTTCTCTACTTGAAATAAAAAAATAGGTTTTAGTAAAAACCAAAAATAATAAAATTTCATTATTGGGAACGTGCCAATTTCCGTCAACTATTTTTGTCTACTCTTCACGTTCTTAGTTACCAGTTCCATGTATGAGGACCTAGGAATCCTGCCAACAGTCTGAAGGATCGACTATGTATTGTTGTATACGAAATATGAACACTGCCGAAAAGTTACGTTTTTACATGTAGACATCATTTAGGGTGTTATGCGGTTGCCATGAGTTCTCTATGTACAGGATTATTCAAAAAGAACACTGCAACATTGAATTGAAAATTCTATACCTGTGATAATTACAGGAACTAAATAAATTAACATGAAAACAGAGCATTGCGGGTTTCGTATCAGTTGCCTACATGTATTTAAATAAAATTAGCATTCTTTTCTATTCGTAAAAAAGGTCTTATGATTCCTCATTTCAGTGTCACTGTGGTCAAAATATAAATTATCTTTAATCTTTCACAATAACACGGTATTTAACAATGCACAAAGAAGCATAAAGCCGAACATTTTCATATTTCGGTGATTGTTCCCTTATTCGTCCCTAATATTACGACACATTAAACCAATAAACAGACAGTTGGTTGAGCAATTGACGGAGGAATGGAAAAGGCAGCTGAGAAGAAGATTTTAATTGAAAGATCCTTTAATCCTCAAACTTGTTGACCAAGGCCGACATCACTAATTAGAGCTGAATTTTTAAGACATTTGATAGATCTAGTGTGATTTCAAAAATAATTTTTGACACAAATAACAGCACAGACTAATATTGTGCAGTAGAAGTGCGATTGTGCATTTCGATCCTTAGTTTGGAGTACCAGTATAATTTAACGTGCGGAAAATCCGTCACTACAATGTCAAACGGAAATTCCACAAAGTAAAACACAATAAACTAAAGGATAATGTGTGCATCCCGCTGCGATCAATTGTATACATAAATAAACAAAAACCTCTCGCCTGGTGGTGTTGTTGACATTGATAGCTGAGCACCGTTCAACTTTCAAAAGCTTCTAACTCCAAAGATACAGGAAGTTGTCGAGCACCATGAAGGCTTGATCAGTACGTCACAATAAACTTATACAATTTCTCCATGGCAACTATGTACCATAGAAGTCTATAACAATAGAATCTTTCGTACGGAAGTGTGGCTTCATGCAAAACACAATAACGGCGCTAAAATCGCACGCATTTTCATAACACCTGTCAACGACTGGAAGATCGGGTTCATAGAGATTGATAACAATTAAACCTCAAGAATGGAAGTAAAGCTTCATGCAATACACAATAGTTGCACATAAATCGCATGCATTTTCACTTAGATACACTTGTCAACGGCTGAATGATTGGATTAGGCCTCAGCCACACTGAAAGCAAAGCAAACACGAGCTTCCCGAGCGTCTCGAGCAGACGTATCTCCCCAAGCTATTAATCGCTCTCGTTTGCTTTGCTCGCAGTGTGGCAGTCTGCAACTGCTCTAATGATGACTTGATATTTGCTGCAAAACGCTTTGCTCGGAAACGCTTGGAAAAGCTCGCAGTGTGGCTGAGGCCTTAGAATCAGTAATGAGTGTAAATCTAAGCTTTTCATTGGTCATTCATGCCCCAACATGATAGATTCTTTCAATTGTTTTTTTGTGACTACATTTTGTTCTTTTTCATGTTATATCTTGTCCTTCTCCCGCTATAGGCCATGAATATTTGTTGTCTTATACGATAGTTTCTTCAGATTGCTTTCGAGCAAGTTGATGTATTATTATTCTTTGTCTTCTCACTCAGGTGTTATTGCAACTTGCTGCCTGTATATTACTAACTTCATTTTTCATTCTTTCTGTTTATTTCGCTCTTCTTTTTGATCGAGAAGGCTGCGATCAAAGAAATACGGATCAACTAGTTCTACATACTGCAATCCCGGCCGATGCCTTTAAAATATATGGTTCAAAGTTTTTTGTTCAGCAGTCTGTCTATTGGTGCAGAAGAAACCTAGCTTTTATGTAAAGCAATTCTCCTATCGAAAACTGTCAATTTTTATAGATCAGAAAGCCAATCTCTTCCTTAGCATTTCAATGGCAACAAAGTAGAGATGTAACCCTAATTTAGACGACTCCTCTCTCAATAATATCTCGACTGAATTCTTGAAAATTATTTGTATCAAGTATTCTAAAAGTTCATTCCCACTACCGCCAAGACTCGATCCCTCCCATTCAATCCCCTCCAAAATGTTACCACCAACGTCATAAATTGTCTTGATAAGATCAACTCTAATTTTTTAACAAATTGTAAGCGATTTTACATACATAAATTTGCAACAAATCTCTATGCGCAGACAATAAACATGTCTAGAAGAAATATAAATATCTGAAATTCTGAATCATTTCAAATAATTAGACAAAACATGTTTTTTATGTAAGTATTTTTCAGCTAAAATAATTGTGAATTAAAGCTACTTATCAGCAAAAATTTCCATATATTGCATTGGTCTATCTTGTACACGGTCTAGGTTCCAATGCACAAAACCATGTAAGAACTTTTAGTGATCAATCAAGCTTCGTAATTTAATGAAAGAACTGATATTTAGACTGAAATAGTTTACAAGTACATGTTTTCCACTTCCACAATCATAGAGATTGATAGCAATAAAACCTCTCGAATGGAAGTAAGGCTTCATGCAATACACAATAGTTGCACATAAATCGCATGCATTTTCACTTAGATACACTTGTCAACGGCTGAATCATGCTTCAATTTAGTTCTCCCGGATGTGCCGCGACCTTGAGTCAATTTCCATTATAGTCAACTTCAGATAGACAATCTATTTCTATGCCCACAATAGCTCCTTAATTGCCCAAAATTCTTATGATAACTTGCATAATTATGCATAGTTTGCAATTACATGTAATGTGTTCACATTCGAGGGTTTTTTAATCTACATCTAACATTGCTTGATAACTAGAATATAAGGGCCTATATTTTAGTAGTCGAAGAAATTGCTGTTTCATTTCATGTCCACCAAAAAAGCCGCCTTCGCGATCTTCAGATGATTTTAGCAGCCATTGTTTCTCAATCAGCGAGAATTACTGACATAAAAGAGATGCCGACTCATCTGATACCATAGAGGAAAGAAGCATAAATAAATTCGCGATATCCTGAGATACTTTTATATCTAATTTAACATCAAAATAACATATTACCATGTTTATTGTCATATCGATAATAACATCACAACTGAAATTGAAACTCGTTGGCAAAGGATCTAAGAATGAGGATGTTAGCCAGCATATAATTTTGGTTGCAAGGAAGCATCGTAGTAGACGCACAGTCTAATTTAAACCAGGAAATACTGAGAAAAATGGGGTTATAACACACTATCACAACTGTCAATAGTTAAGATAATCTGATGGCTGCTTTTAGAGCAACAGTATTGATATCCTGAAATTTGCAGGGCATGTGCGACGATGATATTCATGGAATAGACGATGCGCACGGAAGCGCTCAATTCTTTGATTAGTCATCATTCTCACTAACAAACCATCATTTCTTTCCACAAAACTAGAAGTTCAAACTGATGCAAAACGTGACTTTCCTTTCAATGTTAAGAAAACAAGGTTGGGCAAAAACTGAGGTTGGGTTTGACCCCCAAGTTATTCCACGAAATTGAGTAAAAAACCAAGATCAAAGCCCGAAGTTGAAATACTTTGGTTTTGAAACCCACGTTTTTACAATCTGCACCGTAATTAACTGTCAGGTCTTTCGTTATAGGTATTCCTCATACTCCTACTACACCCTTCCATCTCTATTTAAGACATTTCCAAATCGATTTCAAATCTTTCCAAATGAATTTCAGATATCTATCAACAATCTCAACTTTGAAGATATCTGAAATTCAATTGGAGAATCTGAAATCCACCTGGAAATGTCTGAAATTCATTTGGAATCGATTTCGAAATATCTGAAATAGACATGGAAAAGGTGTGTAGTAACAAAGGAAGAGCAGATTATGCATGTACAGTATTAAACAAATCCTTGACATCACATGTATCATCTATATCAGAGGACTTATAGGATTTACTTTCGTATATGTTATTTTTCATTAATGAGTCCGGTTCAAACGAATTACTCAATTCTTGTTCCATTACTTTTCGAATTAATAATGTGTTCACTTCCATGATTTTGTCCATGTAGTGGTCTACGTGACTTATCAGGCTCAAACTTGTAAGAACAGAAACTATAAAGCTATCTGTGAGCTGCATGAAGCTATACCGGGTCAATTTCATTCATGTCTGTTACGAAGACCGCTGCTCTCTCAAATGACTTATTAATGCCTCCATACTGAGTATGTGATGCTCTCATGGCCCGTCGATTTTTAAGGCGCATATGTGCCAGAAAAACTAATAATAAAATATTCTAAGGAAAATTCTAGAGACAAATCCCATCCCTCTTCAAGTGTGATTTGCTTAACCATCAAATTTCGATAATTTTACCGATTTTTTCATACATACATGTATACTGGGAAATGACGACTTACTTAAAACAGATAAATATATTATACTTGCTTATATTCATTTATCTTTAATTTATCCATCCAAAACTGTCTTCATTTCCTCTCCTCAAAACACTCATTAATAAATTGGCCCATAAGAAATTTTTTTCTTTTTTCAGTTGACACTAAAAATGTCTCTTAATTAACTTTATTTTGTCACCATGGTTTGTTTTATCTTATTTAAGTTAAATCTTCTGATAAACACATATCGCATCAACTTCAGGACGATATGAGAATCATTTCATATATACGATAATGAGAAGCAAAGCTTGTCACCAGCCATGATATGAAAGCTTCACTTATTCGATATTAGACTCAAAACAATTATTTCATTGCCAATAGCGATGAATTCTAAAATCTTAAAGATAATGAAAACGCCATGACAATCGATGTCGCTGCTGCAGATAAACAGACAGACAGTCATGATCACAAAATGACCTAGAATGAATTATATGAATATCATTTTGTGATCAGGACTGTCTGTTTATTTATCTGCAACAATGACATCGGTTGTCATGACGTTTTCATCATCTTTAAAAGCAATTTGGCCGAGCTACCTGCTACGAGGAATTTCACATTTCTGCTAACTCTGGAAGATGCAATCACAAACATGAAGATGGAAAGTCTCATTTTGAGTGATGAAATGAATCCTAGATACATAGAAATCCAACACTGTGATATTAAATGACTAGAGCGGACATGGACATGTGCTGCCATGACAACGGTACCTACATGATGGCGGTCTCCAGTGGCTGACTAAAGGAAGGTACCGGCAGCTCATCAATGCGATTTGTAAACATTCACGACCATTATAATTTCTCTTTATATATAAAGACAGTTTAGCAAAATAACTTACATCCTAACATATAACCTTGCAGCAAGAATCTACAACGGTTGCATGTTTCAGGAATTTGCTTCTTCTAAAGATCTAGTAATCGGCGTAAAGTCAAGCGGCTGAAGTCATCGTCAACAAACAGCTGTTGTACACTATGCTCTCACTGACTTAAACAAATCGAAAAGTCAGATCTCTATTGTTAGATCATTGCGTCATTAAGTGCTCCAAACTCGGAAGCACATGGGCTTACATACAAAATCGGATTTTACGATGTTTAACGCTCCGTCACTTGGAGGACGACTGGAAGCATAACATCCCCTCGGCCATTCCTGAGGGGACTTTGGAAAAGGCATAGCCAGATATGCCACAGGGAAGGAAGGTCAAAGAGCTTTGTTGCATATCCCAACAGCTAAGATTCGACTGTCAGGACCCGCGCAGCATCAACTTAGTATAGCCACTGAGGAAAGACAATGAGAATAAGACACCAAACTGCCAACACCGGAGCTGTAGTGGCAAAAGGCCCCTTTTAGTCGCCTCTTACGACACGCAGGGGAACGGCGGTCCTATTCTATTCAGTCCCGGGAACCGCATGGGCGAAGTAGATTAAATGTTTGGGAACCGCTGTGATGAGGTCTGAAATGTAGTACCGTATGAAAGGTAGTGCTAATTCTTTAGCTCAAAATGCCCGCAAGTTGTAATGTAAGAATTACATTGAAATGAAAGTGCATAAAACAGCGATATCATTCTTGAAAACTACTTTTTCAGTAAGAAGAGTGGAGTGATTCACGTAATTCCAAATCGTGTGACAAATGCAGTGTTAGAGTAATAAGAATATATATTGGCCCCCCCCCCCTTGGCTCGCATACTCTCCTCCCTTTATGGATTTACCTCAGCTCATGTCTTGGATACGGGGCACATGGTTGATATGCTCAGAGATCTAAGAATTGAAGAAGATGAGACAATCGTGAGCTACGATGTAGTTAACCTGTTTGGCTCTGTTCCAGCGAATGAAGCGGCGAAGATGGCGATCAGAAGAATGGAGGAAGATCCCACGTTGGGAGAGAAAACATCCATGAGTGTTCCATCCTTGAGAAGACTGCTTGAGTTCTGTGTTCAGTCTACACATTTCAAGTGTGATGGAGAAGTCTACCGAACTACGACCTGTCCAATAGGATCGCCATTGTCACCATCCCTGGCTTCGATCTTCATGGAGGAATTCGAATCAATGGTTCTTAGTGGAAATAACATTGGAGTGCGAATGTGGAAGCGGTATGTGGACGACACATTGGCCATTGTGAAGAAAGGGACCGAAGAGGACGTTTTGAATCGATTGAACCAAGGCCATCCAAGTATTGTTTTCACTTGTGAGAAGGAGCTCAACGGGAGGATTCCTTTCCTTGACATAGAAGTGCAGCGAGAAGGAAGGCAGTTAAGAACGCAAGTATATCGGAAGCCAACTGCTACTGACCGATACCTGGACTTCGAATCCTCACATTGCAAGCAAGTAAAGTGGGGAGTGGTGTCGTGCCTCAGGAAGCGAGCGGAAAGGGTGTGTAGTCGAGAAGAGGATTTGCAAGCAGAAAAGGAGAAGCTGTGTGATACCTTTGTCAAGAATGGATATCCTAGAAGACAGGTCAAGAGGCAGCTGTATTCAGTCAGAACCCAACGTGAAGAGATAGAGGACAAGCGACCGATCTTGAGAATACCATATGTTCCAGGAATTCAGGAGAAAATTGAAGCGCTGGGTAGGAGACTGGATCTCAGAGTGCGATACTCGAAAGGAAGGAGCTTGGGAGACATGATCAGCAGGAAGAAGCTGGACAAGATTGATGGCTTGGATCGAGGTGGTGTGGTGTATAAGCAGGAGTGTGCGGACTGTGAGAAGGTGTACATCGGACAGACAGGAAGAAGAGCCAAGGATAGAAAGAAGGAGCATGAAGTGGACGTCAGGGATATTCGGCTCAGGTCGGCAATCGGTGAGCATTGTCATACAGCGAATCACAGGCCAAACTTTCAAAGCTTCCGAGTTATTGATGTCGAGCAAAACTGGAAGAGGAGAATCATCAAAGAAGGCCTGCACATTATGACCAATGAAACATTCAATCGTGATAAGGGATATTTGGTGGATCAAAGATGGAAGTCTATCCTACAGTGACTACTTCATCAGTATTAAACTTTCTTGCTTCCGTAACTTTTTCTCATTTCTCACTTAATTCTAATGCTACTATTCAGTTTGATAGTAGTATGTATAACATAGAATTTTTGTATAGAGCACTTGAGTAATGTCTTTGTGTCAACTATTATATCATGTAGTCGAAGTGAATTTTACTCTTGGCAATGTGATTGAATGGCGCTGCCCTCTGATTTCACTTTTACCTCTGCCTGCCTGAAGACGAGCGAAGCGCTCGGAAGCTCGCAACTTTAATAAAAATTCGTCCCGAGATTGGTCTTTTGGAAGTACTAATTGATTGCAAAAGAATATACAATATTAAAAAAGTTCTTTCATAGAATAAGACTTAAATCTCTTCCCATCTATCAATAAGTTACATAAGCTACTCCTGACAAATGTGAACGTAGATTGACCTTGAATCTGCAAGCCTTTTTTTATGCCGACAGCTGATGTTGGTAACAGTTTGGAATATCGAAGTTTGAGACATTTGATATTGCATCCCAAATATAATGATACGTGACGTTCGAGCAGATTTCATTTGAGAACATCGATAATCATCCATCCTTAAACTAAAATAATTCGTAAATTCGATACTTTCATGCGGAAACAAACACATGGTCTGATAAGATGTTTGTACTTTCTGAGTTGAGAATTTCGTTAGACCTACTGACGACTTCTCTGTAGATTCTCAGTTGATATGAATGGGATGTTTCATTTAAGATCAACTTTATGTATGCTTACTCCCACGCGACAGCTTCTGTGACGTAAATTCACCAAAAGTAAATATGAGTTTGTTATAAACGGAGGCAAAGTAATCAAAGATACACATCTAATTTGAAGGAGCAAAATAGAGTAAGAGTTCTCCGTAAACTGAGTAACAAATACACACTGATTATATTCGTCCGCATCAGTGATCAAGAACGTGATGAGTCGCTACGCACATCGTCAATCAAGCAAGTCGAGCAAATTAGTTATACCATCTTGTTGATCCTGGATAAATTGTCAGATTTCACGAGTATCAAAAGGTATGTATTCCCCCAGGCGAAACAGCTTTCAAAAACGGAGTCAATGAAGTCCGATTTCGCATCATTTGTAATACTATTTTTAGAATTATTACTGGCATAATCCGAATGTGCTCGGTTCAACTGAGTTTCAATATCTTTCACATTTTCATTTTATTGACATGGTATGTAACTTGTGAAGAGAGTAAACAAACATATGTGCTGATATCAACAACGCGGTATTAATCGAATCCCCAATCGTAACAGTTTCGACTTCATTAAATGTCTTGTGATGTCAATAACTTTGATGTCATAATAACTTTGAAAACTTTGATGTCAATACTGTATTTGAGATGTGCATTTTTACTGTTTTGTAGAAATTACCAAAGAATTGACTATCCCCTTAGAAATGCAGAAGAATATATATTCCACAAATCCTTTGAGTGACGCTATAGCTTGGAAATGTAAAGCTTTTTAATTAACCTGATGCAAAAAGAGCAAAATATCATAATCAAAACAATGATCATCATTTATTTCAATACATAAATTTTTCTACAATATTCTTCATTTACAAATACAACTTCATTCATTGAAAGTAATGCACATAAGAAAATCCAATTAATCGACATATATAAATAAGAATGCTAATTCTTTACTGAAACCAACATACAGAGAGAGGTGCATGGTTAAGATTGCTATGGTCGCAACAATATTTGACAAACGAGTCTGAATAAAAAGAAGGTTTTCGTAGGGCCATGATGGTTTCCTTCGATGACGCTGGTGCTATGTTGACGGATAATAAAAAAGACGATATATCTCGATGATCAGACACTGCGAATCAATTTAATACAAGCATTGTCCAACCTTTGTTTAAGAGATGGTGCATCATAATCGCAACTCCATCGTCTAGCAACACGATCCAATCGTTCAAATGTGCAAAAATGCTTGTTTTTCAAGTCGTGTATGACGGGGCAACAGAAAGATAAACGTGAATATACTCAGCACAAATATGCCTACACACAAGATGATTCTCATTGAAATTAACTTTCAAGCAATTAAGTCGGGACTTGATCTTGCAACATATTTTGTACAGAAAAGAACCTGGTAATACCGTGTCAAATCAGAGCTAAAGAATATGCCAAGGATTTCTATATTGATAACCTCAACCACTTCACCATTTATTACATTTTGGATATATCTGTTGAGATCAACTCGCTTTGGATAAAGTCATACATTTGGCTCTATTAGCATTGATGGTCATATTTTTTTGAGTCACCCATCAACAAAAAGCGTCAACATCTTTCTGATGCCAACATCGGACAAATGAATAAAGGTCGCATCATATGCGTACGAAATAACCTTGGTGTTTACAAATTGTGGGATGTCGCTAATCATAAGGACGAACAGTAAAGGCCCTACACAGAGCCCTGAGGCACACCGCTGGTGACCTCCCTCCAAGGTGTATAGAAGCCATTGACGCTATCACGTACAAACGATTCAACATGAAGCTTTTAATGAGATCAACAGCAGGAAAATTGGAGGGAAAGATAAAGGATCGAGTTTGGAGCAAGGTAAGGTGGCTCAGAGAATAAAAAGCCTCTTTGAAATCTGTTGCAAGGAGACGAAAAAATGCAAAAGACTACTAGCAATGTGCTGAAGGGAAGTGAGACGAATGGACAAAAGAGCATTGGTACATCCTCCATGAGCACCAGGGATAAACCCTAACTGTCTGCGATCGAATTTATCATGTACATATAGTATAGGAAGAAGAATGAAATCACGAATCCATTTCACAAGGCAATTGGAGATGGTACTATGAGAGCCCGAGTCCCTCTTAGGGATTGGGAGAATGCTGGCTCTTTTCCAGAAATCAGGAAATTCCAGATTTACCTTGGAGACAGAGATTGAAAATTCTAGTGATTGGGGAAGCAAGAATATCAATATATGAGCGGAGGAAAATGCCAGAGACTCCATCCGGGCTCATTCAGTTGGACTTGGCGCTCCCGATCATTGTGTTCTCTATTTTGAATTCTTACCATCTATAACTCTGTTCTACAGTATACACAATGAACTTTATTGACCGCAGAACTTATTCCGTTTGTCAATAATTAAGAAAAGTGCAAACTAAGCAGATCCACATAGTCATCGGGAAAATATGTTGTTAACTAAATTAAGTTAGCAATCTCAAAAATTGAGCGAGGAAGTAAAGCATGTTTTCAGCTTTTTTGCTTGAAGACTCAAAGTATAGTCCAGTTCATGAAATATACTTGGTAATCCACTTAATTTCCTTTTAAGTTAAATATTTTAAGATTCAAGCCAGAAAAATATTGTTCTATTTTATATTTAGCAAGTTTCATACTCCTTAAATATCAAAATCTGTCGCATCGTCTAGATAGTATGTAAACGACCGAGTAAAATACAAAATATTTCCTTTCTAAAAAGTGATCAAATATCTTTTGCACCTCAGGAACATAATGTCTGTAAAAACTGACTCTTTTAATATACAGATTTCACTGAATGCCTCAATTTTTTAACCCATCTGCTATATCCCTACTCCATGGATGAGATACAAAATGAAGTAATAACAAGTTCAAGATAGTTGCTAAATCGTGGAGAATCGTGTGCAATTACCTTTCATGATTGACAACAACCTTGAAAACGCCCCTAATTCCGCTTTTTTCATCATTTTTCAAGTTCCTTGCTTGTCATGCTAATTTCATCTAATGTCTGATAAATGCACTTGACACCGGCCTCTGATGTTGCATCAACTATTGCCATCAGTTGGTTGTCGTGCTGCCTATAACTGGGATGTGCAAAATACTATTGATGTAAGGATTGTCAGATATTGAGGAAGGCTTGTAGGTTTTCCCTCCCTTTATAATAGAACAAGGAAATGTCAAGCCAGTTCGTGATGTAATGAGATTATGAATTATAAATGAACTCGATCAAATTTGTATAAACAGAAGTAAGTAGGACAAACTTAGTTACAGAAAATAAAGAGCAAGCATTTTAATGAGGACGCGGAATGAAAAACAAAAATAGCAAGTGCAATTGCAAATTAATGTTCAAATTATGTTTGAGTTCATTGCAGAAAGAATAGACAACAGTTGATAAACATTGATGATAAATGTGAACAGTTCAAGCGTAAATCAAAGTGCTTCAATAACGATAAGGAAAAATGATGAGCTTTTATGAATAAAGGACAATATGCAGGGTGGGTGTGAAGTTGACTGGTAGTGAAAATTGGCTATCTTTTTTCAAAATTTTATCGCATGGTAATGAAATTTGATATGCATGTACTCCATAAAATAGGAATATGCATGGAATAAGTTTAAGTATCTCCGAAAAGATTCCTTTTTTCTAGAATTTTCTAAAACGTGTTATTTTTTATCGTCTAGAGAGGCGAATCAGCTATGAAAATCAGCTAGGCAGTGAAAATTAAATAACTCAATGAAGAACATGTTCTCTCACTCTATAGAGCATAGAAATCTGTTATCTCTTACACATGGTCTCCATGAACAGCCATTACCGTTGAAAGAAACTTTGTAAACTTCATTGATTGCGCACACCTTCTGACCACGCATTTCATTTCTAAACAAAATAAGATCAGCGAGCGGTTGACCCACAGAATTAGACAGGTCGTCTCTTCTTCCGTTTGACTAGAAGGGAAGCATGGGAACATGTAACGTTATTGAAATGGCACTATCTCCTGACTAAATAACATAGCAATCGAACAATGAGCAGCCAGTTCAACATTAAACACGCCAAATTGTGCAAAGTTTCAGTAACTGTTAATGTTATCAACCGGATCACACAGCAAAGAGACAGACGATGTCAAGTTCTACAGAGAAGTTTGTGAACGTTTTTTCATGCGCCTGCTAACTTTTTTAAAATGATCGGAGGGCCCAACATTATCGAGGAAACTTTTGCGCAATGATCTGAATTCTTAGAATCTGAAAGAGTCGTGGCGATTGGAGCATTTTGAAGGAATTCAGAGCAATCCGAAAGCGATGCACATCTATTTTTCCTATCTCTGCAAGGTATTAAAAATTTCTTTTTGCCCACTTATTAATTTCCTGAATGTGTCATCTGTTTGAATCAGTTTGTATTTCTAGCAAAGTGATAAGCTTAAACAATCTGATTCTGTGGTCAAAAGAAGTTGACGACCACTGGGTCTGTTACAGATTCACAGAGAAGTGGACGTCTATCAACGTCATGTTCTGAGGAAAATGTGGCACTTGTTCGCGGAATGGTCAATCGCCATAATTGCCATTATTGGGTGGAACAAGATCCCCAAATCACAATGGAGAAGACACAAGGTCAACCAAAGGTGACAGTGTGGTGCGGAATGACGGCAGATAGACTGGTCAGCCCATATTTTTTGCGTGACACGAAGAACAGCGAGCGCTACTT
Source organism: Prostheceraeus crozeri (assembly GCA_907163375.1). NCBI lineage: Eukaryota > Metazoa > Platyhelminthes > Polycladida > Euryleptidae > Prostheceraeus > Prostheceraeus crozeri. The sequence continues at coordinate 59,112 of CAJQUW010011745.1, read as the reverse complement.
GAGAATGCTACAAGAATATGTTTGGCCCATTGTGTCAGGGAGGGAAAACATGCGCGAACTTGTTTTCATGCAAGACGGAGCGCCACCACACTTCGCGCGTGCTTGGTTCGACGACCATTTTCCTCGAAGATGGCTAGTAAGAAGAGGGCCACATGAGTGGCCAGCTCGCAGTCCCGACCTTTCGCGTGTGACTTCTTCCTCTGAGCCTGGGTAAAAGAAAAAGTTTACAAGAGCAAGCCGCGAACAAAAAACAGCGGCAAGAACGAATACAGGAGGTTTTAAACAACGTTCCTCTGGATTTGTTGCAAAAGTCAATGACTTCCATTCCAGTTTGTTGGTGCAAGTTAATCAACAGTTCCGGTACACATATCGAATATTGACTATCTGAACATTTGAAATGATATTTTGTATTGATTAATATATCAGAAATGAAAGGATTCAAATAAATTTTCACTGCCAAGCCGACTTTCCCTTTATCTCTAGGCGATAAAAAGATAACAAGCTCTTAAAAATTCTGGAAAAAGGAATGTTTTCGGAGAGAATCAAACTTATTCCACACATATTCCTACTTTATAGAGTACATGCACATCAAATTCCATTACAATTCGATAAGAATTGGAAAAATGATAGTTAATTTTAACTACCTATCTACTCTGTTAAGTACTAAATAAGAATAATAAGGTAATTGCTTACTGAAATGACGAGAAATTAATCTCCTCTCTTTCATGTTAAACAGTTCTATCAGAATTATTCCACGAAGCAATCCACGAATTCCGAACGAAACTGTTCAGTAATTTTTTTGCTGTTCAAGTTCTTGTTATGTAGTTTCATGTTCGTTTACTTTGTAAATAATTCATTTTCTTTGCAACTGTTGCTGTATTTGATGTCAAGACTTAATTTTATGCATTTCTGTAAAAATCTTTTCGTTTTCTTCCACTTAATGTTTTTCATCTAATGTTGGTGTTCGCAAGATTATAAAAGGACACCATTTTATAGCAAAATAATATATCGTTATGAGGATAAATCCCAAAAACGTGGAAAGTCAAGGAAAAGACTTAAGTGTATGCCCGACCGGTTTCACTTGTAAACCAAGCTTCTCAAGGGCGTTCAATTCAATGAAATCATATACAAAAATCGTTGCATAAGTCAAAAAATAAGATATCAGGCGGAGTCAATACCGTAGCTGCAATAAGATAGCTCTCTCTGTAGCATCTGTCACAATTAGCTGGAATTTTCAAGATGGGAACTATGTTAAAAGGTGGGTCACAATTTTTTGGAACACACATGAATATGATGACAAACATGCGAAACACGATATTTTTCATCCTTTATCTGTTGCCGATGAACTCTGTCATGGCATGCAGGGGTTGCCGTGCTCTATACGTTGGTCAAACTGGAGACACTGTGCGAGCCAGGACTAGAGTTGAATCATGGATGAATCATCTATTACAGCATGGACATCGAAAATCGATTGTAGTGTTGGAATTTCAATGATATGTGAATATAGGCCTACTACGATGCTACTATTATTTAGGAATGGCTTATATAAGTAGTCATTTCCATGTATTTTCATTTGAATTCCTGGAGTTGTCCTTCTTCTATATAATCACATTTGAAGTTGCTTCAAACTGTAGAATATCATTTTGCAGATGCATTGGATGGTTACTTTTGTAGGAAAATTTTGAATATTGCATGTGCGCATGTCTGAGTCGTATTAAATGCACAAATCTTATCAATATACCTTTGCACTCACTAGTAATTCTTCAGTGCAATCAGCTGGTTTGCCATCGTAAATAGCAATTATAAAATTAGACTTATAGCCAAAAATTTGGCAAAATTTCAAATTTTTCTAAAGTCTGTCGAAATTGACAATTTTCAATTGCTATTTATAGCAACATACCCAGGTGATCGATCTAGAGCATAAGAGAGTTCAGATCCTAGATATATTGTACCGTGCGATTCAGAACATGATTATAGCCCCATCCTTTATTTAACTGACAAATCACAAGTGATATTCATGAGCGCAGTACATTTTTACGATAACACCGATTAAAACAAATAAAGAGAAGAATTAATGCATGATGTTTGCAAGAGGGGATGAAGGAGTATTTGAATCATTTTGTGTTTGGGTTACAGGATACAGCTATTGCGGAGGTAGAGCACGGATGCTCAGAAAAGTTCACTCAGAGGATAAGATTCATCAACAATCACCGGTGTCAACAATTAAATGCAAACGTTGGCGACGACGTCCGAATGATGCAGTTTGGCTCAATGCACACTCCGATATTTGCAGAACCGCGTTTCTCAACTTTCAGCAATTTATATGTTAGATAGCCCGGAATATGTGTAAGAACAGAGTAGCAGTACAGTAATCAAAGCTGACAAATGCGAAATATGCATTAGGCCTCAGCCACACTGAAAGCAAAGCAAACACGAGCGTTCCGATCGTATCGAGCGAACGCATGTCCGTAAGGTATTAATCGCTCTAGTTTGCTTTGCTCGCAGTGTGGCAGTCTACAACTGCTGTAATGATGACTTTATGTTTATTGCGAAACGCTTTGCTTGGAAATGCTTGGAAAAGCTTGTAGTGTGGCTGATGCCTAAGGCCTAAGGGGGGAGGGTAACAACATTCATAACAGTGCATTAACATGCAGTAAATATAATTATTGCTGTTTGTTTTATCCAATGTTTTCAAATTGACAACTTTCTGAAGTTAAAGAGCACATAAAACAGGTCTGAAGACCGGTTTAGACAGTATCATATACACTCGCGTATGTGTATATGAGCTATCGAAAGTCGTATGGATGATTCTATTTAAAATGCCTGGCCAATTATAAAGATCATTTCATAGAATAACTTGCTGCATAACATCCGATTTGCATATTGCAATGGACCATTAATGTACGAGAACGAGGCACAAGAATCATAGATTCACTACTGATGGTTTGGTTTGATCAATGCACAACGAAGAACTTTGTACTTTTTCTGTAAAACATCGCGCCTAAATACAAGGTGTGACTAGAAATTATTGAGACTTTCATAAGAGAAGATGAAATAACTTATGATATGTGGATGTTGTTGCAGATTTTTCTAAATCTCTCAAGAAAAGTTCTTGACCAAAGTCCGATAGTCTCTTAGACTATTGTGTCAATGTGATTAAATATGTTGGAGATCATGTAGCTAAATGAATGTCCTGTTCTGCTGAATACCCTCATGACAGTGCTTTCAAACGAGATTGGTCACTGACAATGAAAACCTGACTAAAAATGGGACTAAATGAAATCATTTTTTATTGAATTTGCATGATATGCGCTAATTAACATATCTCGTTGCACTTAAAATGGTAGATGTTTTCTGAACGCGCTCCAGAATGGCACATTAATTTATTTTCATCACATTTTCGATAAATAAATAGCATAACCCATAATGTCTCAAACTATCATCGAGAATAGCAAGTTCGTCAAATAATTTATTCTACTGAAGTAGTCTCAATAATTTTTAGTGACACCTTGTATGAACGTGCTACATCCAAACGATCTTACCTGACTTAAACAAGTCGACTATCTAATCCTTGGAATGAAACTTCGCCTGATATTGAAGTTGTCGGCTAGATGCTAATCAATGGGTTGAAAACATATATGAAAACGATCTCATGAACTCATTTTTGTGATGCAAAAATCGCAAGTTGAATCGTGTTTAACTCCTCAATTAAAACAAAAATTCCACTTAGGAATTTATAGACATGACACTGCGTTATTTCATAATATGAAACGTTCCGACCATCAGCTGTACGCAATACCTCATTTCGTGCCACGTCATCTTATGAGTCGATAGTATTTGTATGAAGTTTGGGTGTTGAAGTTTGTATGAATAAGTGCATGACATAATCTGTGCAGGTTTAATGAAGTCAATCACTTCTTCTAGGCACTTTATGACGAGTTAGGACCGTAATATTAACTCGCTATTATCAGAGTGCTCCTTATGTCCGTACTCGCAATAGCCGAGGGTGATTTCCTACCTAGTGGTGATGCTGATGGGATATTTTGATGTTGATTTTGATTCCATCTATAATTTTGAAATATTTCTGATGGGCCTTTACTTTATGCTTACTCTAAGCGAGTTCTCGTTATAAGCAAACTCGTTATAGGTGGATTATACTGTATTAACAGCCAAATGGTGCTCTTGTTGTTTGCTCTTTCGAGTTGAACATTTGAACAAAATTGTTCGAAATCGCCTAATGAAAAAGTAGATACGCATGTTGATAATGTCCTGCTTTAATAATTGAAGATTACATTTCAACGCGAACGACTGATTTTGTAGATATCAATCAAGGTGAAGTTCATGCAAAGTGTCAAAAATCCTTCCAGGTTACACCGTTTTACAGTTGGTGGCATCAGATGAACTTCATCCTGGGTTTCAGTATCCAAGTCACCCCGCATGAAATAAAAATACGCGGGTATTTGGAACATGGTTTACTTACTTTCTTGACGACTGCTGACGACGACTTTCAGTTTATTCAGTTTTAATAGCTTTGGTATAGATGCGAGGCAACGTGCAGTTCATGTAAGATTTCTACATTCCGGGACAATAGCTTATTTCATTCTAGTAACGAAAAACATCAAATCTGATCCAAGTTACCCTGATTTGAGATGTATTTTCAAATTTTTAATTTGATTTACTCCTCTTTGTGGCTTGAATGCTTCATATTAATCGCATTTAATTGTATTGAATGCTCACCGCCATTGTGAGGTTCAATAAAGTATTTTTTTACTTTCTTGTCAAATTTCTATTTCTTATCAATTATGTCTCTGTCCCTAGAAGCGGTACTTATTAGCGTTTGAAGGAAGAGTTGACATCGCTATGACAAAATAAAAAAGGCCGCAGTTTGATAGAGGAATTCACAAGTTGAACTAAAAATTGAATTCACAAGTTGAATTTAAAGTCTCTTTGAAATTGCTTTGAATAATTAAGAGTGAAAAGTCACTAAATTCAGATGATATCATTTTTACAATTCGTCAGTGCTAAACTGGCGTCATTCTTCGGAGATTATTGTCACACAGTTATGCGTCATTTTTTTCAATTTGACTGCAAGAAGGAATATTGTGACATTTGATTAGGTCGTGGTAGATAAAATACTAGACACATTGAAAGCAAAATAAAAACCATCAAAGATAGAATTGAAAATTTATTCTCAAGATGTCTAGAGAAGTTCAGACAGACAATCTGAAGAAGAAAGAACACTATAATTGTTGATTTGTTGATTAACTTCTACATTCAAAACGAATTTCCCTTGATATAGAAGCTTTAAACGAATATCTAGTTCAACCACAAATCTCACAATCTTCTCGTTCCATGATGATAAAAAATTCCCTATGTCGGAAATTTCAAAATTCGCTTAACTTTGTTTCGAAGACAACATTTAAATACAAAAGAGCTCCAATCGTTTTGCTACCGCTCCGATACACAAAGAATGGAGGCAAAGAGGAAATGAGTTTCTGTAGCACTTAGCTATGTCTTTAAAATCGATGTCGGCTCATCACCTCCACTGAACGTTTCAATTAATAGAGAGTGAAGTAAAGTAATCAGCTGACATTTCCACTGAGCTGGTTTTCAATTTGAAATTTATGGTCTATAATCTATACAATGTGAGCGCGTATTCATCCATATTTTGGTATGGGAATATTGGACTGAAATGGATAAACCAAAATATGAGCCAATTTCGAAAACTGGTCTGAAGATATGGTGAGCCACTGTAACTTCAGTAACTCGAAGAAAGCATGTCTTCTTCATGCAGCCTGTTATGCTTAGAACTATGGCTGTGCGCTAACCGCAACAGCTCTCACAGGCGAACCGTCCACTGCACCGAAAAATTGAAAACGTTGCACCTAAGCATTTATTAAAGAATAAGCGAAATATAGTTTACTTTGCGTTCTAGATCGCTTTGTGAATTGAGACTTCAAAATCTTGAAAAAAGGGGTAATTGAATTCTTTAATGCTCACATCTTCTAGAATTCAATGCAATTTTGTAAAGTACTAGGAAGCTTCAAATAGCACTGAACCTAAGCAGTTTAATAGACCTACAATTTGCCTACAAATGGGTCTTTAATCATTTATTTTTTAGATTAAAACAGAACTTAAAACGAATATATTGATAATAAATATATAAAATATATTAATTATGCAAATAAAAATAAAATTAATATTGAATAAATTAAATTAAAAGAATGAAATATTAAATAAAATGAATATAAATAAAATAAATATTTAACTACATATAAAAAATTATGATTAATATTAATATAAATATATTAATAACAAATATATTAATATGCAACAAAAAATGGTCAAAAATTGTGATGACTAAATTTCTATGTCAGTGACGGACGAAGCGTCGGGTCATAATTAATTTCAAAATCATGAAAAAACACAATCGCTGAAAACATAAAAACATCCGGAAAGAGAAAGATTCGGAACAATGTCGCAGCAAACTACAAATTATCATGCAAGAAGGTCAACATCTCGACATTACTCGGCTTCATGCAGTCTCTCTGTCATGTTGCAATATACCGAATGTTGAATGAGACTCCAAAATTTTGAGGTCGCTGAAATTGAGATTTTGTGGCCTAACATCTTGCACTTGAATTATCTGATTTTCGTCACATTTTTTCTCAACATCAGAAAATGTAGATGTTACTTTATGACATTTTATGGCCGTGATTTTCAAAAAGTTTCATTTTCTGATATAGAAATTAAAAGTTTGAATAGAATTGATATGTATGTAGGATTGAATAAGACTCTTTTATTGGGTTGATAATATTGCATGCTTTAGATAATAACGATAGCATGCAAAATGAATAAATTACAGTTGGAAAAATAAACACCAGAATATAAATTTGATCGAAATTAGCGCATTTCGGTGCACCGTACAAGCAGAAGAACCGGTGCACCGCTTTCAGCTCTACTTGGAACTGGAAACTATGACTAAACCTACATTATTGGTGATATCGTGGGTTGGAAAAAACAAATAAAGGTGTAATTGAAACTATTCTTGTATTTTAAAAAAATAATATTTCAATTCCAATTCTTAGATTTATTTGCCAGTAATTCATAAAATACAGGAAGCAAAGCAGTTTGCTTTACTTTCTATGTTCTGCAAACTGCTGGTCAATAAATCGAAGAATGAAAGAGGAATTGGAATTTTCGTTTTTTTTTAAAGAAAGCGTATTTGAAGTAAAATATAAAGCATGTCTATTTAAATGGCAATGTGCTTTTCGCTTTGAAAAAAAGCATCCAAACAGGAAGCTTGATATGAAGAGCTTAAAAAGCATTGCCTTTGTCTAACAAAAGCAGTATAATAAATACAGTCTTCGACACCTAGATTTCCTTGCTTGATGACAATAATTTCAGATGATGAATGTGTCAGCATCTGGCACTATTCGTCATTTGTTACCAAAAAAGATTTTTAAGACCACAGATCTACAATAAGTCAAAAATTTTATGTTTAATTATTGATGTCGTTTATGCTACGACCCTTGATAAACAAGTCTTAGGATTAAAGAATTCTTAAATTGAAGTCTGCTCTTATAGAAATCGCAAATAAAATTTTATTGCAGATACCAGTGCATAACTTGAATTAACTTCCAAACTAAAATGTATAACTCGTTGGATTACACTCATTAGAATAATCTCAGAATGAACCCGGAAAACTTCAAATTCAGTGACGCAAAGCCGATTTATGCTAAAAGTTATTTTGTCCTCTTAATGACATCTCTCCGAAGAGTAACAGTACAGCTCATCTCATGATAAACTGTCTTCTGCGTTGAAACGTCCCTAGAAAAACCCTTGGAGTATCCGTGTTTGTTAATGCTTGAGATTGGGAACAGAATTGAGTCTCTTAGTTCTGAATAATTCACATATTCTCCGAATAATCCCCCGCAAGGGATCATCAAGCGCTTGAACACAATCATAAATTGATATCAGCACGCGAGAAACAAATTTCATCCTTCCCACTTGAATCAAGAAATTAATAATTCCAGATGAGAAATACCCAATTCTTTCATCAATGACAGAGTAACGATGAAGAAAGTGAATGAAAATGTCTGCTCAGATTCTTGAATAGTCCATTCCAACGCTCTCATAGAGCGTATTCACAACGCCGCTTATGTTTACAGCATATTTATGGAAATTTGCAGTCAGCATGTAGCCCTATGGTAATAAAGCCTTTGCTGTGAGAGTAGTTCCGCCTCCTTTTATGTTCCATTGAATCACTCTTCCTTAAACTAACTGGACAATATAGTTGGCACATGTTCTTGACAGTGGCATCGGCTTTGATCACGTCAAGTCAACCAAGCACTGTAAACTGTTTTAGTGGGACTATCGCAGAAACAGAATGTGTCTGAAAATTTCAATGATATGACAAGAAGAAATAGGAATTACACTCTACAAATTATTCCAGTGAATTAATCAACAGAGCGCATTACAAGACCTGATAGTGATTACGAAATCGGAAGAGGAACTACAACGAAGACGATTGGCAAGAGGAGATGGAGAAGAAAAGACTCAAGGTTAACATGAAAAAGGGAATTGACCAGGAATAGATTGACCTCACGAATAGACGACAGAGATCGACAAGGTGCACCATTGCAACAAGTAGAAAAGTTCAAATGCTTAGGAGTCACTCTGCACGAAATCGGCGGCTCGAGCACTGCAGTAAAAGCAAGAATCACTGCCCTTGGTCCACTGGACCAAGTGGAAGGAGCTGGTACCAATCATGTGTGATACACGAATGAGCATAAAGTTGAAGACGAAAATATACAAGACGATGACAAGACCCGTGCTACTGTATGGAGCCGAATGCTGGACAGTTGGTAAACTGGAGGAGAACATGCTGGAGAAAACGGAAATGCGGATGTTGCGAAGGATCAGATGTGTGACGCTCCGAAACTTCATAAGGAGCAAGAACTTTCGAAACCAGCTGGGTGTGGCAAGGATCATGGAGTATGTGCGCGAGACAAGATTGCTCTGGCTTGGTCATGTGAAACGAATGGACAACTCCAACGCAGTCAAGAAGGGAATGGACTCCCAGGTGGAAGGCAAAAGACCAAAAGGCACACCAAGGAAAAGGTGGAGGGACAACGTCAGGAAGACATGGAGGAGTTGCAGCTTAAAGAAACCGACGTGGAAAGCCGAACCTTTGGGCAGAGATAATTAGGACAGCCGACCCTGCCTAGTGGGAAAAGGCACAGGAAAAGATGAAGCGTATTACCAGACCAGTGAAACAGATGCACTGGAGGCCCTACACTCTAAACTGCAGACTGTGAAAGCATTGAACTTTAGCTTCCTTAGTCTTTTGTTATTCTCATTTTGTAGTTGCTTTCGCGGTCAAAATCAACTAGCTTTCGTAGTCTACATTTTATAGTGTAAGTAAATGATGTGATTTCCCTCCGTCAAAAGGAAGCTTAATGAAGGATCCAAAATATCACATTTACAAATAGTCTTACTTTGGTCCTTATCTGTTCGTGAAGTAGACTGTATGTAGGTCAATGTTTACAGCATATATCAGCTTAGTTAGCAAGTTGACACTTGAGGTTCACAGTGCACTATGTTGAATACAAAGCAACAGATAATGGATGCATCTATATTTTGTATGTTATTCATTCAGTAATTTATTGTAGAAACACATCAAACATGTCTATGTCGGCAGCTCGTATAATTTAGCACATTTAAATCAGTTCCAAGAGGTGCCAACTTTCGGGTGTTCTAATGTAACAAGGCAAATCAAATTAACCCATTACCGCCCAATGTTCCACTTATGGAACAATTTTTTGTATCACAATTATAAGCATGAGAAATATTTATAAGTATCATTTAAGCATGCAGATATTAGAAGCATGATGTAAATAAATTCAACAATACCTGGTAAAGCATTTTGTTTTAATTGGGTTCTGTCCAAAGAAATTTGAAATTTCGGAAATTTTCAAAATTTGTCACTGAAACTTGTTTTCCCACTCCTGTCCATAAAAATATAAGGTAAGTCAAACTTTTCTCGAATTACAATTTCTGCATTAGTCTGGTGACGTACAATACAATTATTTCATTTATCGTTGCTTTTCTGCGTTCATATTGAGTTTTAGAAATGTTGTTCCATTTCAGGAACATTGGATACTGCATGTATTTTCAATGTTCCAGTAATGGAACATTGGACACTTAGGGTGTTACATTTTACATAATTCGCTAAATAGTCAATGTCAAATCTGGATGCTTATCATAGCAAGTTATGCAACACATTCGTGTAGTAATTGTATCACTTGTAATTCTAACTTACAAGCAGGAACTTCAAGTTAGTCGGATCGCCTCAGATGGTATTTACACAAAAAGGGCTACGCTAAGTAGACTTTCTAAACTGATACTAATCAATTGTTTCATATTGCATTTTCATTGAATCTTATTGTACTATCATCTTCATTTGGGGTTACTACAGCAAATTTGACTTTGCTTACCATAGGAAAAAAATGTTCACCACTGCATCCTGGCCCTGAGGTAGAGATGTATGTACCTCTAGCTACTGCGCTAAGGTACTTTACTAACATGATCACAGTAGCAACCTACTTAATTGGAACCAATTTCACCCTCGTCTTACTTATCAATTGTTAGTACTTACTTGTTTTCTTAATTAATTGAGTACTGATTTAATTCCTGTCTATCTTTTTTTCAGACGGATGCCAAAGAAACTATTTTCAGTCGAAGAAGCTGCACAGCTATTGATCGAAAATTCTGACGAAGAATCTGATATTGATTTGGTAATTTTGCCACCTGAGTCCTCACAATATATCTCCGATGAAGATGACATAGCAGAGGATGATTTGTTATCATCTGACATCAAAGATGTGCCAGGTTTGGTTGAAATCCATCAACGGTCGGACGATGGAGAATGCTCAATGCCACAACCGAAGCGTAGGAAAGCATCGCATCATCGGGAGAAAAGCTCTGATTTTCGTAATTCGTTAGCAGAAGCTGAAGTGACGCCCATTGACGAAAGTTTTCTACTACTGGTAGATAAAGATGCAAGTGAATTATTTAGATTATTCTTTGATCCGACCGTTATAGATCTCTGCTGCACACATACGAATTTGTATGCCACCAACACTTACAACATGGATTTCATATAAGTGAAAATGAAATTTTTCACTCCTCAGTGACTATCACAGTTTACCACAAGAACATCTATACTGGAGTACGGACGAAGATGTAGGAGCATCATTTGTCTCCGAAAAATGTCAAAAAATGCTTCAAAGAGATCAAGCGTTGTTTTCATTTGGCCAACAACGCGTCCCTTGGCAATGATGACAAGATGGCAAAATTAAGGCCATTTTTAGAGATATTTCGAAATAATATTCAGCAATTTGTATTCTTTTCAAGCAAATTGAGTCTGGATTAACAGATGATACCATGGCAGAAATAACGCAAGAATGTACGTCAAAGGCAAACCGGTGAAATTTGGATATAAGGTGTTTGTCCTGGCTTCGTCATGCGCTTATCCGTTCGATTTCCAAATTTTTACTGGGAAGAAAATTGATTCCGAATTACCACTTGGAGAGTCTGTCGTTCAAACATTGACACAGTGTCTTCCAAATAAAAGTGAACATATAATCTACATGGACAGATTCTTTTGTTCAACGAAAACGTTCAGACAATGTAGAAAAGACGGATTGCGTTGTACAGGCATTGCAATGGAATCTCGAATTGAAAAATGCCCAATAATGTCTAAAGCGGCAATGAAGAAGCTTCCTTGAGGTTGTCACATTGAATTTTCAAGCGATGAAGTTGTTGTTTGCCAGTGGAACGACAGTCGTCCAGTAGTTGCCATCAGCAATTTCGAATCTGTGAATCCCGTTCACAGTGGTAGTCGTTGGAGTAGAACCGATAGAAAACGCATACCAGTGCCCATCCCCCATTTGATTCATAATTACAATCAATATATGGGCGGCGTGGATCTTCTTGATCGATTCTTGAGCGATTATCGGCCTAAGCTAAGAAATAAGAAATGGTGGTGGAATATTTTTGCCAACTTTTTGAATATGGCCGTCGTCGCTGCATGGCGACTTCATCGTAGCTTGAAAGGAGAAATGAGCCACCTTCAATTTCGGAGGTAAGAAACAGAATAACAAACAATACATTTAGGCCTACATGTGTTGTGACTACGTAGGGGGTGAATAGTCACACGTTGATAACATATACATGTATAAGCCTGGAAGGATTTTCTTCTATAAAGGCCTGGTTTAATTAATAGGGATCAACATAACTAGATAAACGTGCAATGACCAATAGTAAAAACTACATTTGTCTTACAGGGCGATTGTTTGATCACTCATGGCAAAGACACCGAGTAAGCTACAACATCCAGGACCCTGCAGGACCCCTTCTCAAACTGAAAGAACAAGCAATTTTCACTCTGATAAGCAATTATCTCATCTGATAAACAAGGACGTTGTAAAGTATGCAAAAAGAACACAAGACGAAAGTGCTCTACTTGTGGTGTCCTTCTTCATATTGACTGTTTCTCAAATTTTCATTCGTAAGCATTATATAGTCAGAAGTGTCCAATGTTCCACTTATGGAACATCAATGTTTATGATACAGAATTTATTTTTTTTTCTAATCGTCATTAGTTTGTAGTTGCTTCAGACGGTAGAAGTTTTTGTATAAAAGAGAATTTTAAAAAATAATTGTTTTTCTATTCATGGGCAGTAATGGGTTAAGTATGCATGAGCTTAAGTACAAGTATGCGGACGCTGCTATTTATATATGCCTATTCATTGCAGTGGCAAAATATAAACTTCTCTGAACCACTTTAATGATTGAAAGTATTTTGATGAGAATAAAATGAAGAAATACATTACTATTAGGAATATTTAGTAAAAGGAGAATGACGAAAATTATAGTTAGGGACATTCATCGCCTAGTATTAAATAGCATGCTGTGAAAGTAATGCTTTTATATTGTAATATTGATTTTCATATTTACATGAATATTTATTTCAGCATTTGTCCACGCTGTGATTATTGGCTTCATAAACTGACAGATAAATCTCGACCTTTTCTTAAAGCAACTACCGGTATTTTCCAAAAGACTTTTTATGGTGGTATTCCAAGTAAGCCGACTTTTCATGCAAAAATGTGCTTTTACCACAGACCGCACTGTAAAACAGATTTCATCACATTTAATTCCTCAACGGTCTCGAAAAAATCGAAGTATAAAACATGATCTGATACGAGATTCACATGGCATTGATGGTACGGCCAGGCACTGCACCGGTCCGACTGGCATGCCTATAGCGGCATACCGGTATCCACTTCTGATCTAAGAAACGGACAACAATGTTATCTTCGTCAATTGAATGCAATGTCTAAGAACTCGGACCGCAATGATGCTGCACCGTAACAATATGAGTCGCTAACCGGAAATAGGAAATCAGAAAACCGCTATTACTTAATTTCCCCTCGGAAAAGGAGAAGTAGATGGATTCTTCCAGAAGTCACATTTTCAGTTTTTAAATCAGTCTGTATATGACGGGAGCTACTGACACTTTCTTCCAAAATTCGCGCACAAATTGCTTAATAGCAAGGATTTGTATGTCTTGAAACGCTGAATGCAAAAATCAAATTCTTAAGTGTCACAGCCAGTTGCTTTCGGTCATAGGTAAGGTTGAAGAATTCCCATTGGAATCCAATGGTAAAATTCAAGAAATATCTGTGGATTGTGGAACATTTGGCAATTTTGTACATTTCCTTTTGCAGAGGAGAAACTATCTATCAGAATGTCATGAAATTTGAAACATGATTGAGTTCAGAGCATCAACTTCGATATAAAAATTGAAGTGAGTTACATGATTCAGTATTTGATGTGTGTGAGCCTCTACAAAATGAGCAAATTTCATGCTTTGACTTAATTTTGGCGATTTTGCATGTCCATGCCGCAGTATTGCTTTCACTGTAGTGTCTACATGAAGTTAGCTAGAATGGAAATTGTCTTAAGGATGTGGCACAGCCGCGGGAACTAAACTGGGGCGTAAATAACCAATGAAAATCTTAGGTTTACACAAGTGTCTGATTTACACCCAATCATGCAGTCGTTAACAAGTGCTTTTAAATGAAAATGCGTGCAATTTTTGTGTCGTTATTGTGTGCACATTTCCGTTATTGAGATTATATTGTTATCTATTTCTATGGTTCTAGTCTTTATTATTATAGTGTCGGATTTCTGTGATTATAAACATAGAAATCCGATTAATATTATTGTGCGCTAGTTAGACTAGAACGGTCACAACCACAGAATTAGATTGTTTAATCGTATCACTTTGCTAGAAGTGCAAACTGATTCAACCAAATGGCACATGCAGGAACTTAATAAGTGGGCAAAAAGAAATTTTTAATACCTTGCAGAGATAGGAAAAATAGTCGTGCGTCGCTTGCGGATTGCTCTGAATTCCTTCAAAATGCTCCAATCGCCACGACTCCTTCAGATTCGAAGAATTCAGATCATTGCGCAAAAGTTTTCTCGATAATGTTGGGCCCTCCGATCATTTTAAAAAAAGTTAGCAGGCGCACGAAAAAACGTTCACAAACTTCTCTGTAGAACTTGACATCGACTGTGTCTCTTTGCTGTGTGATCCGGTTGATAACAGTCACTGAAACTTTGCACAATTTGGCGTGTTTAATGTTGAACTGGCTGCTCATTGTTCGATTGCTATGGTATTTAGTCAGCAGATTGTGCCATTTCAATAACGTTACATGTTCCAATGCTTCCCTTCTAGTCAAACGGAAGAAGAGACGACCTGTCTAATTCTGTGGTCACAACAATATCGCAGGGCACTACGTCGTGTTTAAGTCGTGACTATAGCAACAGTACACTTACCAGTCATTTCTTTAGCATCAACAAACCCCAGCTGTTGCTTCTAGTAATGTAACTAAAACAAATGCAATAAATCTGATTTCCATGATTATATCGATGTATGTATGAAACATTATTCATACTGCAAGTAATTTTGTTAACAAAATGTTACACAACTGAGTGATAACAATTTGGATTAGGCGTAGCTCACTTGGTCACATTATTTCTCTGTCATTCACATCCTTCCGTTTCCTGTCTGTTGTGTATTTCAAGATTGAATCCGATTGTTTGAAACAACGCTAACAGCGAAAGTAAATTGATTTAATTCTTATCATAGCAAACATCGAATCAGTATTCATTCACACGCTGCTGAAAAGACTTCCGTTCATCCGAAATCATCATTGAGCAAAATTAAATTGTTCTACTTCTTTTAGGCAAGAAAGAGAAAAATGTTATTAAGGTTGTTTTTGTCTTGAGTATAACTTGCAGGCCTGAATTCACGGAAAGTACTTAGTACATGAACCTATTCCAAAGATAATTCAAAGCACTACTTCGCAGAGTATAACCTTTAATTGTGCCTCTCATATATTAGGACTTACTAACTAGGCGAGAGGGGTGTCAAGACTATTAATAAGTAAACATTTATTAATACCGTTCATCAACATCGTGCATTTTGTTTTGAATGATTGCAAATCTAGTGGTGCATGTCATTCCAATTGATGCTAATATCGAAAATACATCAACTTATGTTCAGTATTAAATGAATTGTCCTCTCCTTCCAGACATATTCAACGTCTATCATTCTCACTTCAAATCACAATTTGTAAATATATCACTTCTGAATTCATTGTCATTCTGCAAATATGTCATTTTATGTGCTCCACACTTGTCATCGCATAGCCTGTCATACTTATGTTATAACCTGATCAACGCGTTTTCATTCATTGGAAATATACGTTTCTGATATTCTGATATTCGGTGTTACTCTTCTTACTTTCTCCTCTTTCTCCGCTTTCTCCTTCTTTCTTACTCTCATTTTCCTGGAGAAATGTGCAATCTATCTTTGAATTTTCGGACGAAAAGCAATTTCAATTTTTGGAAGATCACCTTAAGTTTCCCGTTTTATTCAATTTCCCCCTCTTCAACTTGAAAATGTTGCTTATCAAGATTCAAATTGAAGATGCATTGCTGAGATATCCAGGCTAGTGACTTTTAGAAGACTTTATTTAGTTTGCACTTGCACTAGACTACATCTACTTAAACTTAGACTAATTTAAAGATATAAATAGGGGCTTCTTTAAGAATATATTCGCTTTTCTTTGAGGTAAAAATTAAGAAATAGCGATTTTTTGATATACCCTTTCTAGTCAGCAATTGAGATTAAGGGTGGGGTAAGAATATCATAACACCGAAACTTCTTTTGAGTGCAAAGCTATCTCAAACATCGCTAAACTTCTTCTTGGTGTTCTCAGGACGCATCGATTTCTGCGGCTCACTGAGATCTCGGGGCTCCACAACTTCGAAAGTACTGATTGAAATAGTGGATCTTGCATACATCAGCAAGTCGCGTTGCTTCACCTATTCGTAAACAGGGGATACTAGTGGAGCTCATTCTCGCCCAAAGTGATGAAATATCAACAATTCTTGACACACAATCTTCCTTGCATAATGTTGACCACATGAATGTAGGTGATCGGCTATTTAGTGTTTCAACTCATTTTCTCACATACAAGAAAATCGCAAAATTCATTACAGTAGTAGGATATATAAACCTAAATTCTCCTAATTCGATCGAGCAATCAATCCATTAGCGCCCAAGCTGATTTAAAAAAGCACGTTTCAAAAGCAATTTGCGGTCGATCTATTTATCTCTTCCCACTTTGGTCACAAATTTTTGAGCTGACCCAAAAAACGTAGAATTGAAACATTTCTTTTCACAAATGCTGACAATAAATTGGTCAAGTAAAGTCTTAGCAAGATCACGAAATTTTGCCATATCAGCTGAGTCCCAGAGAAGCTGTAAAATGAAATTAATTTTAATGAAAACCTCGCTTCGCCATCCAACTTTCAAACAATCTAGAAAATGAAATGCTTCAATAAAATCAGCTCAGCTGAATAATATGATTAACTGAGCCAAATAAATTTCATAGCTAAGTTGTAGATGATATGATGATTTCAATTTCCATATGCCAAGAAGCAATGAATGACAGATTTTTGTTAATTCCTACACCTCTCATCTCATCACTCAAGCAGTCAAACTTCTTCAAAATACTTACCTTTATTCTCAATTCTGAGAAATAAATGAGGAGTCAAAGAGAAAACAAATATTAGAGAAATTCTCAACGCATCAATAATTATTGATTTATATGATTTTTATTCTCAACGCATCAATAATTATTGATTTTTGTGCTACTTCTTTATTAATTCATTTATTTATTTGAGGAGCCTACATTTATTAATGATTATCTGGACAATCATTTCATTATAATATAGGTTGTCCAATAGACTTGTTTATTCGCGAACCTGTATATGCCCTTTTCAGGTAAGATTCTTGAAGTGTGGTTATTCCGATATTAATACATTTCTATCTAATGTACACTCTATAAAAATCTCGTTCCGGACGTCGTTAATAATTAGGTTTAAGCATTAAGGCGCAAAGCATGTTTTTTGATGATGTGATATCAGGCTCTTTACATTAATAAATGTTCCAGATCCTATTGCATTTAATCAATTTATGACTTGTGCTTTGATTAATCCAAATGCCATTTCTTGTCAAAATTTAAATATCCTCTCCTTCCAGCGTCTCAAGTATCATCTCTTGTCATTTTATATTGTACGACATTATTTCAAGTGTATATATTTCATCGCGTTACGTAAATGTAGAACATCATCTCCCTTATGAAAGCCAACGTCATGCATCATTTCATCCTCGTATTCTCTTTTTTTGAGAAATAAACGATTTTATATGATGATTATAAATCAATCATAAAGAATACTTAGAACAATCATAGAACGCCAAATGCCAAAATGGATGATAACAAGTCCTGTGGTTATTTGACTAATTATAGTAAAGTCAGTCTTCTATAGAACAAGAAGTAGACTGAGAAAGACTTACAACTTTATGAACTTATAAAGTCATTCGGCTTATTGAGAGGCCTACACAAATTAATTGTTCTATCCCACAGACAAAGGAATTGCTTGTAAAATAAACCGATTGTGATTAGCATGTCACTAGCATATTATGATCAAATTTTAGAAACAGGACCACTTACAGAGCAGTGGACTTTGCCATCATCGATGTTGTCAAATGCTAGTCTGCAATAAGTCGAATTTTTCTAGGTGTTTTATAAACTCCTGACACAAGTTCACGAATTGTAGCTTAAAGTGAATAGCAAAGCCATCTTTCAAACACGAAAGTTTTTGTCTGTCGTCATTATTTATTCCATGACTTTTATTGACGGCAATGTTGATCAAGGTTTTACTCGTACTACTTGGCTGCAAAGTTATTTGGATAACCGCACTCAACGTCTGAAATTGAATGGTATGTACGGTCCTACAACTAAAATACCATCAGGAATTGAGCCGATTCCGTCTCATGCCAAACGTCTGAGCCAATCTCTCGCGATCTCATACCGAACAATCTGGGGCATGTACAAGAATGGATCGATATCAAGAGGATGAAACTAAATCTCGAGAAATCCTCGCAGATGATTTTTTATTATGGAGAACAATTTGATGCTTCATATCCATCTATCAAGGTTTCAGATAACGTGAAAATTCTGGGTGTTCACTGGAGCAGGAATTAAACATGGGAGCTTCATTTCAGCGAAATTTTGAAACTTGCATCGCAAAGACTGTGGGTAATTCGAACGTTAAGACCGCTTATGTCTTCTGACCAGCTTGTCACTGATTTGTAATCTTTTACTCTATGCCGCTCCTCTGTTTTCTTGGCTTCCAAAATCCATCGAGCTAAAATTGCAAAGATTTCATAACCATGCTCACCGACTGATTTGCGATAAAGACTGTACATGCAACAAGTTTCCCTTGCTTTCTGTGGTTCTTCATTTTTCAAGAAATGTGAAGTAAATGAGGAACATCCTCTGCATCATTTGATTCCTCCTGGAAGGTTGAGTGGCGGTCATTTGTGTCTTCCAAATCTTAAAACTGCCAGAAGACTCCAGTCATTCATACCTTGGATGTGTGTTGCCATGAATAAAACTATGTTGTATTTTCCAGTTGTGTGACACTCTTCTCTCTCTTTTTTCTCCGATTTTCTGTTGCATCAGGGTTTTCTATGACTTGTATTTTTGAGTATTTATTAATTTTCAATATCAGAAATAAACACTTACTTACTTACATGCAGAAGCTTGCTCATGGAACTTTATGGTTAATGTGAGTGACTATATGACTCAAGGTAATCGCAATTTTCTGAAGGTAAATGATATGTTGCATATTTTGTACCTCTGAAATCTTTCAGCTCAATGATGAGCTAGACAGCGATTGGTTTGGAACTTTTTGAGGTGATAGAAGAAATATTCAAAGCAGGAATGTGAATGCTCAACAAACTTTTTCATGGTGTCTTTTCATATTACCGAAACTGTCAATAGTGACCGTTTGATGTGTTACGGTGATGTGAATAGTATGAACAGGTGATTGATTTCTTCTGAAGAATGAAACAGACAGTCGAATTCCTCATCAAAAGCTTCTCAGAGACTTAGTACTCATCATTCTAACGATGCCAAATTCACAGAGAGAAAATATTTCCAAGGTATGCTTGTGTGTATAAACGATGCAATTGCTTAAAAGATCGGAATATTTATTTGAAAATCACAATTAAAAAACAGAAAACGTGTTTGATATGATATTTGTTTTAATTTTATAACTATTCCAAGTAGTTTCACTTGATTTTCATGATTAGGTTGGAGTGTGGCGTGTTGATAGGTACTAAAGTGCACCGTTTGCATATTTTCCACGCGGACATGCTGTGACTATCTTAGGCATGTGAATTGTCAGTTTTATAATCGCCAAAAATCAGGTGCAGATTCGATAGCAATCATAATCTTTTCAAAGACAAATGACACATTAATTCAAAGTTAATTGCTTTCATTTCTGATTGAATCTCACATGAATTCATTGATACTATTAACACTTACTGACTGCATCCGAATATTTATCCCTTATTAATGTTGTTTAATTATCCCTCAACCTTATTTGTTCAAACAATTTATTCAATATGTTTTGTATTTAGGCTAATCATTTTCTTCCAGATGAATATAATTTCTTTGATCCAAGTGCATTTGTGTTTAATTTGGTACAACAGTTCTTCTAGATGAATGTACACATGGAATATAGCGGATTAGACATTTATCGACTGGTGGAGGTGCCTAGTCTAAGCAATTCACTAAATTAATACGAATGAAGTAGTGTGCTTTTAGAGTTTAGAGTCCAAATAGTTCTAAAATGAGTACTAATATTTTCGGACTCTAAGATTACTACCCTGGTCTCTGCTGATGACCTCGGATAGTCCATCGTTAACATTTTTTAACAAGTTTGAATCTTGTTTATAGTTAGTTCATTTCATTTATCTCATTTAGTTCTTGAATAACAATTTGTTATTTTGACATTAATCCTTTAACCTGTAGAGAACGTTTCATCAGTCCTCTTAAGGACTAAATTTCTCATTTATCTTTTCAACAGATCTTCATGTCACAACATCATTTCATTCGGGATCAATTAAATGTCACGTCTGGTATCAATCAATATTTTGACAAGTTGACATGGTGTGTTGACTAGAAGACCGAGTTGTCTGCATCCATTGGTAAGGAGAACTAGGTGCACGAGCGTTAGGATGCTAAATACCGTTGCTAGGATAAATTGAAGCGACAATTCTGACAGCCTCAGTTGGACGGAATTCGCGGCTGAGTAGACTTAATAATCTTTTGTACATCTTGATTTGCGACTTACTAATTTGTATTTTTTAGCGCATCTTCAGTGGCAGTAGTTTGCCCCAGTTAATACAATAATATGCGTTGATTGCACTATATTGCTTAAAGGATATACTCCATATAGAGTAAAATCTTCTTAACCTATTGGTTATTGGTCATTTTGACCTATTGGTTAGCGTATAACGTGTTAATAGAATTTGATACTCATTTCTTAGTCATAGTAGGTGGTCTGGTTCAGTGCTCTTTCGTACTCATTTGGAACATGAGGAATCCAAAATTATCAAAGGCATCATGGGCAAAAAGGATATTCATTAAAATATAGGTAATTATTCTTACTTGACTACTTAAAAACAGATCTGAAAACGTGATAACACAAATTCAGTATTAGGGCGCATCAATATGATGCGTGCATATGGAAGCTGCAGAGTAAAACAATGCCGAATTTAAAGTAAGAACGGCTGACAACAACCAAAGGGCATCCAGAACGGCAATTAGCCAATGCATGCAATTCATAGACTGAAAGGAATTAATCATAAGCATGAAGTTTGAAGACTTTTGATTAATAAATTGCCTATGTGGGTAATTTATCGGATAAATTACGGTAAGGTAATTTGCTTCACAGTTATAACTTGGATATTGTATGACTTTAAATGGCAATGATTTTGGCAGTCAGTCGTAATGCGAATCTGTCCTAAAAAGCCACGGAATTTGCCCGTCTCAGGCTCAATCAGGTGGCTCGCACGTAACTAAATCTTTCTTTGAGTTGAGGAAATCGGTCAAGCGCCTGTAGTCATGATTAAGACATTGTCATAACTCCAAAAATTCTTTCAAAAGACTCACCACCCTCTTTGATGAGCGTAGGCGGAGTTTAGAGGGATGAATGAAGATTCTCGGCTGCGACAACACCTGAATAGAAATTATGGATAGTTTAAGGAAATCATTTTAATCATCCAATGCATCTGAAACATGTTTGAAATGTGAAGAGCCAGCCAGTTCTTCAAGAATGGGTCTGTGTCAGATCTCTCCATTCCTTGAGCATTTCAATAATTCTAAAAGCAATTTTGTAGATCACTGTCGTCAGTCTTTTTTCACAATGAAGATTTGTCTGACAAATGGATATTTCCTTTGTAACTTGAAATGAAAAGACAACGGGAATTTCTGTATACGATATAGGTAGCCTGAAGCTATTGCGAAATATTTTCAATTGATTTCTAACTTATCATGACATCGAATTTTTAGGTGAATTTGTTTCAACCAATTATCTTGCTACGATAAGAATTTTGATGATTTTGGGATGCAACAAAGAATGTTGATTATTTTCACTCGTTGTCATGAGAGGAATCATTTTCATCGCTTCTTTCGAAATAAATGATTGAAGGGCAAATTCAAATTCATATTCTGCAGGATGTATGATGCAAAAATAAACGCAACATTATTTTCCGGTATGTTGGGAGCGATAAAAGTAGACACGGATAAAGTAGGATACTATCTGATTCGAAGGGATTGAATCATTTGAATTTTACGCGATGGACTCCTCTGTAATTATATTCTCATTTTCTGCGTTTTAAGTTCTACAAGAATGTCATTGCAACAGATTCATAATCATTGGAAAGGTATTTGACAGATATTCATATATAGAATTGCACTCAATTATATTTATTTCGAATGTGAACTTCAGAAACTCTTCAGGAAAGCATGATTGAAGCTTTTGAATGATATTGGAGATATTTGTGAAAGTCAGGTGACGGTATCAGTTTTCTCTTACAGTTTACATTTGCGATCCGAACAAAAACTATCTATCTATAGGCCTGGCTATCAAAAAAGGCATCGAAACGCGAGAACCATAGAGTAAGTATATTAGGTAGAGTGGTAACTCCGCATCTATTAAATCCCCAGTGTGTAGCCTATACACTGTCGATTTTATTAAATGAACTCGAGATGAATACAGTTGGTATTGTTACCAAATGTGAGATATGCAAATTTTTGCAGTTTTGAAGAAATTACCACGGAATTGACTAATCATGATAGTAATGCAGCAAGAATGATGGCTATTTTACAGATCATCCGTGTCATGACAGCCTTGAAGAGGTAATTTTGTTAAATTAACAATTCTATAAGTTGCTATTACTTTCATGTTCAACCTCAAGAGTATTTTCTAAAGTGATGATATCACAGGCAACCTATCTACCACTGGTAGAGCAAAATAACATAATCAAAGACAATGATTTCAATTACAATTAAAAGATATATGGATCCACATCACTATTCAGATTCAAGAAATGAAACATATAAATTTAGTGAATCATAAAATTATACCGTTGAAAATAGAATCAAAAACTTGAAATTTCAGCCAGGAAAGCACAATAAGATTTCTACTTTTTCATGAAGACATCCATCATAATGCGGTTCATGAAATTCCCTTGACAATCAACACAATTTCCGCTTAGTTAGGATGCTTATTAGCAAGTATTCATTCCCTATCATATCCAACTTGTTTCATGCTACTTATAAGGGGCTTCATGTCAGTAATATATATATTTGCAAATTATAAATTTATTTATTTGCAGCTTTTTAAAACCTCCTCAAAGAATTTTTTGGGCCGCAGAAACGTAGTCTACGCAAAAAACTGAATTTTTTGATACAAAAATTTTCACTGTATACAGACACTTTTTTGAGTCGACACTCTACCTATATTTACTCTATGGCGAGAACAGTTAAAAGTAGCAACTGAAGCCAATTTTTGAACTATTCAAAGAAAAGACAAGCAGCGCTATCAATCTTCACAATGTGAAGTCTTCAAATTTTTTCTGGGATTTCCACTGTTTTTGTTGATGTGGAGTTTGCAGTTTGCAATTTCATTTTCTAATTACTCACGGTAATTCTCAATAATACTTGCAAAGAGATACAATATGGACTGATAAACAGGTGGTAACGGAATTTTTATAACTCAATGTCACTGTTTTGGGCTCTTTAGGTGGAGTATAGGCTTAAGACATTTCAGAAATAAGTTAAGAAGACATTACTGAAATCTGCAATAATTACGCCATTCATATAGCCTTCTTTCATCTTACGGGTATACTGTATACTAGTTTGACGGACAGAAGCGTCAACGCACAGAATTAGACAATATGATATTGAATCTGCGATATTTATCTGATGTTCAAGGTCACTGAAACTTTCCCATCTTCTCAGATATATGAAAGAAGATTACCTTGAAAAGGAACATCATCGACCCGTAATCAAATGTAAAAAAGGATTACGAAAATGCTGTCCGCCAAAACATACGAGACAAATTAATTAATTAGAACAGCGGAAACCAAATCTACAAAATCAAAGGATTTTTTGAATATCAAATACGGATCAAGCACAGACTTAGTCGAAATGCTCAAATTACAAGTGCTGCATCGGGAAACTCGTTCGACTGAGCAGGAAATATTGATAACCTGTCGACAAAGCTCTCAAGCTTCACGCATGAATGATTGTAGCGAGAAGTACATCTGTTTGGTTTCTAAACTGCATAATCTGAAATCGATGATATACGCCTGCGTTTAGGATAAAGAGAATTGTGGTCTGTCTCTCACAAACCTTAGTTTTCATTTTTCATTTCAAATAGAGTGAAGTGGATCAAGGTCTGAAAGTCTAAATGCTACAAAGATTCTGAAATTATCTTTTTGTCCCCAAATGCGAGCATTAACCGGTATATACCAAATGACGTTGTTCGTTTTTGAGAGTTAGGTGAGACACAATAGCACTCAGTTTGATAAACAATACAGAACAAAAGGAATTTAGTTAAGGTGAAGCTTGACATTTTCATCAGTATAAGAATAAGTCTAATTGCAGTGGTTATTTTTATTCCCAAAATTTTCCTCCTGCAGAAATTAATTCACGCTTTTAATTTTCAAGTCCGGTCAGTTTGATGTAATCAAGAAATATCGTATTCAACATGAATTAAAATAGTCATTTTCTTTATAGTTCTATTTAGCGATAGCAGTATATTGAAATGGAATTATAATGCAGTATGAAGTATATACTGTAAACTGTAAATATCCGCTAAAATCAACAGCTAAAAATATTTTCACGGTTTTTTACAATCTGAACAGTAAATACCCGTAAAAACAGACGTTTGTTTAATCTGATATAAACGAATTTAACTGTTACGTCATCACTCATCACGTGGTGACGTCATCATTTTAACAGATGTTCACGGATATTTTCTGTGAAGACTAACGGTTATTTTAGCTGCTTTTAACGGTGTACAATTAATTTACAGTGATGTGCGTGAATCAATTAACTGATTATGTACAGTATACCATGTCTGACATTTAATGTGGTATAGGCTATACACACTTCGTGCATGTACAATATAATCCCAAATTGAAAATACCCCAAAGATTTAATTAAGTTTCAACATGCATGAAATGAATTTCAATGTAATTAGTAATACTAAGCTTCAATATGATGAAAACTATACTCTATTATTGCAGAATTCTCACTGCAGCTGCAAAATTAAAATTTTCAATTAGATCTGCTGTTATTTGTTCAGTTTAATGGATAATTTTATAATGTATCCACTTTGATATACACTGTTTGCCGCATGCTTTTCCATGTATATTGTATATGTATGTGTGTGTATTTGTATTTGCATTGTATATTTACATATCTCTTAACTGCTATAGTTTCCTACCTGGCATTGCCAGTTAGTGTGTGGTTTTCCTGATATAAGTCAAAGTAAGAGTATTAAAATGAACTTTCCTTCACTGATAAAAGAGACTATTATAAATCATTGAACTTCGACGAGAAGAAGTTGCATTTTGTTATCTGATAACTATTTCCTAATTTATCTTCATCGACACCTGTCGCCCAGCCAAGTTGCAAATTCCTTCTAGTTTACACTATAATATGTCTGAGTTATATTTGCTTAGTGTTAGAACACAAGGTCTGTCAAATTTGAAATATGATTTCTTGCTATCATCAATAAATAATTATCATCGTGTTATTCCCGATAACACGAGTTTCAAAACGGAATTACTCCAAATGATTTCTGGGAACCAGGTGACGAAGTTATCGTTTCACTATTTTTTTGGTTTCTTGTATATCAGTGATGGCGTCAGTTTGATTTTGCTATTAGAGAGCATGAAGTATAATTTAAAAATTTTACATAACAAACCCTTTTGCGTTTCTATGCAATTATTTTATCAAGCTGTAATACGAAGCAGAATCCGATCCTACTCCTTTGAATCACATCGCAAGCCGCACTCGTACTTAATACTTCCATGCCTCAATTCAAGTCTACGTGTTTCTCAACGCCCAGGTGCAGCGACCCAAAACTATCTCGTGAAGGGTTTGGACAGCGGGAGTATTATATTGCAGAGTAAAAGAAAGTTATTGTGAAGTATATAAAATAAATATGCACTGTAGCTCCTCAGTTGGCAAGAAATCTATTTTGAAGAAATATGTTGAGTTGAAAAATCGTGTTTTCATATCGAGGTAAACTATATATTTGTTTAGTAATTACAATAGATCTTGTAAAGAAAGACTTTGATATCATTTTTTTCTTTGAACTTAATGAAATAATATTGTTTTTCAGGTTTAGTCTTTCTTTCTTTGTGCGTAGAAAGACTAAACTCTGAAAAACAATATTATTTCATTAAGTTCAAAGAAAAAAAATTATATATTTGTTCTTAGACATACTATGATTGATACTTGATTGACATACTATGATTGATTATATATTTAGACATTGTGCTTTGACATACTTATGATGAAACTGCTTCCACGTAAAGTTATTCTGATGATATGAAGTCGAACCTGCTTGGAATGGGACATGACTGGTAATGTAAGATGATGAAGAGGATGGATTGAATCTGATATGATACGTGAAAAAGTTTGAAACTTATGATTTTACGACGATAGTCCAGGGGTAATAATCGAGAGCAATCACATTTGGACTTCCTGCACATATTCGTAATGTCATGAGTGCGTCTGTGAATTCTCTCAAGATTTTCCAGTAGCGTTCTGGACAGTTAAACAAATAAAGGGGCTCCGTGTTCTAAAGTACTCCTAATGCAATTTTGATAAATTATAGTTAACTGATATTTCGTTAAAAAGTCTCAGAGTTGCCTTAATACATGCAAACGAGATGCTTCTCGTTTGCGATGTTATCGATGTGGGATTTGAATTTTAGCTGACGATAAAAAATAGCACCAAGAATGCGCAAACTGTCTGAAATTTTGACGTTTGGCATTTGGAATCTTAGAAAATCATGCTGAGATAAGAGACGATTTGAGCATATGGACATTTTCTTACATTTCTTGTCATTTATCTACATTTTGTTCTGTGACGTCCACTGTGAGACCGCATGAAACTGTTCCTTTACAGTCGAAACCGCGCAGTCTGCGAATATTTGTCCCACCAAGAAGATATCGTCAACATACTTTATAATACAGGCATCTGAGTTAAGAGGCAAAATAAGATCCGAGACAAAATGCCCGAAAAGTAGAGGACCGATGGAGGGACCTTGTGGGATACAACGTCAGTGTGGGATACAGAGTCAGTAAACTTAGATCGTGAATTGTCGAACGATGTAAATAATATTTCCATTTTATGAATTCATCACGGAGAAACATCCAGTCAAAGATAGGTACTGTTCACTAGCCAGATGTTCAGTCTTCCATGTGAAAACGACAGCTCATGTGCTTCCTAATACATATTTCCTTATGCATTCCTTAATATTCGCGAATATATTTCCTTAATACTTGCTTGACCAATCACGCAAGCCAAAGGAAGACTGATCTCTTCACATCTTCCTGTACCATTGCATACAATGACTGAGATAGAATCGCGTCATCTCTAGAATAGCCGCGACAACCGAACCCATCTCAGTGGCTTGCGCAGTCCAACTCAGCATTCCTCCACCCTCATTCAGTTAGGGGAGGCGTTTTTAGCCCTCCCGTTCCCCCGAAATTTTCCTATAGCCTCTAAACTAGTTCATTTTTGACACTGCACTTCTCAGTAACTTCCCTTTTACGTTTCTTCTGATAAGATGTTAAAATATTTTTGATTTTAGCCTACTGGAAAGTCACATAATTGACATTGATTGAAAAAATATATCCGAAAAATATTGAAATTTTTTGTTTTAGTGCATTATATGGTGATTTGTGTCTATTATTACTTGCAATTGATGGTCAGGAAAAGGAGGGTGTTTTTCAGAGACATTGTGAAAACAATTTTTGAGTTTCTCTCCTTCTTTTAAAATGACCGAAATAAAATGAAATAATTTAATAAAATAATTTAAACGAGGATTGTATTATTACTTGATTTAACACTAGAAATACGGTGGAAAATGTATTACTAAAACTAGATAAATAAAAAAAAAAAAAAAAACTTAAAAGTATTTCACAGGTCAGTGTGACAAACTTTCCTAAAATTAAAACAAATTTTGCAAAAAAATAAAATTAAAGCAAAAGAAAGTTGTTTACTAAAAATAAAAAAAAAAATTAAAGATAATAGACTAAATTATAACAAAAAAAAAAAAGCAGAAAAAAAAAAAAACTTAATTAAAGTGACTAGTGGAGACTAAAAAAACAACACCAAAAAAAGTTTTTGTTTTGAAATCACACACGCCCAACAAAACACAAAGTGAGAAAAAAGGAACACTCCTGAAATGAGTTTGTTTCGGCAGTGTAATCCCAACAATTTCCCTTACCATTGTGAAGGAGACAAAAAGGCGGCTGATTTGAGTGTAAAGCTGTCAGTGCTCTGAAACAAAAAGCAATAAATCTTCGCAAAAAACCAAGCATTGATAGCGGCCAGCGACGCCTATGATTGAAAAAGAAGATTTGGAAAACAATTCGTCGCGTCACAGCGACTGGAAGCCAACTATCAAATCTATTTTGCCAAATAACCGAAAATTGTTTCTTTTTTCAATTTCTCCTTTTCTTGTTGTGTTATCTGTCGTGTTGTTTCTGGTTTTTCACGTTCTCTGTCTGAGTTGTACCAAACTTTAACATTAAGTTTTCTTACAAAGCGACCATTTGGTTCTTTTTTCTTACACACAGATTCTTATTTTAGACATTTTTGAGCCCAGATTTTAGAGTTTTTGTCATGATTTTTTTTCAGATTTTTCATACTGTTGGTTTGACAAATCTGGCGTTTGTTTATCTTCAAAATTAATTTTGTATTTTTAGACCTATAAAATATTCGCATATTTAAGCTTCATCATATAAACCAAATAAAAAACCCCATATCAAAGGCCATAATATTTGGCCATCATATAAAAGAATCAACTAAGTAACCGAATTTTTGCTTTATAGAATTTTTGAGCTTCAATAGATAATTTAAGTATTCGAAAGGCTATTAGAATTTGAATCAGATTTTATAGAATCTGTTCCGTAAAACTCAGGCTTGTTCGGACAATTTGATTTACAGGGAAATCTTTTGTTACAGACACTGTTTGTTTTTCGATTGGCAAAAAACATTGTTGAGAGTCTGAGAATGGCGTTATCAATAAAGAAGAAAGCTAAATAAAGGGCTTTTGCAAATTTACATTAAGAAAGAGATTTATCATCTTCAAAGGAAGAAATCAAAGCGAAAAAAACTCATAATCAAAAATTCAGCGCTTTCGAAAAAAGCGGCCAAAAATCGGAAAAACCTAAATTTATCCCACCAAAAATTTTGTGTTCCAATTATACCAATAAAAGCACAAATCGTTAATTTTTCAATCCAAAGAATTTTGTTCAATATCAGTGGTCAATGTCCAACATCGTGTTACTAACCACATGTTTAGCTTCATCACTTGTCATCCTGAGCATCTAAAAAAAACATGTATGAAAAAACACTTTGTTTGCAATTCTTTTCTTTGGTTTTCCGAGTTTCGAGTCGGCAGAGTCTATTGTTGCAATCGCACGAAATATCATATGTGATGTATTTTCCAACCAACCACGACTGTGCTCACGACCACATTTTGGTTACACGATCATCACAAGTCGGTATATCACACGACGTCAAACGTATGGTGCGCTGGGTAACCAGTAGGACTCACTAGGTACCAACCACCATGTGCATTTTTTATCAGCACGCACTATATTCTTCCGCTTTCGTTATTTTCTCGTTATTCTGCGATGATCCGATGGTATATGAGAGTCAGATGCATTCGTCAATGATGTGATTGTCTTCATTCTTTGTTTCGTTTACACTGTTGGGTTAACTCATTCATTTCAAACGAATTCCGGGGCTCAATTGTGCGAGGAAGATTGTGCTTTTTTTTCTGCGAATGTCGCCGACGTTCAGGCGCGTAAAAACTCACTCTTCAGCTTTGAATATCTATCATCTTATAAGTGAATATTCAGTTTACAAAAAAAATTGCTAGAAGTGCAAACTGATTCAACCAAAGAGGCACAATGCAGGACAACTTAATAAGCAGGCAAAAAAAAATAAGTGGGCAAATGCAGATTTTAATAAAAATAGTCGTGGTGCGAAAAAATCTGTCGTGCTTTCCTTTGAAATGCTCATTCTCAAAATGCTCCAATCGCAGACGCCACGAATCCATCAAATTCGAAGAATTTTGCGCAAAAGTTTGGGCATTTTATCAGAATTGGCCAAAAAATTTAGCAAAAAAAAGAAAAAAGGCGCACGAAAACAACGTTCACACCTTGACATCGACTGTGTTTCTTTGCTGTGTCTCTTTGATGATAACAGTCACTTTGATACTTTGATTTGCGTGTTGCACAATTTGTGTGTGGCTCATTGATCGATTGCTTGCTATGGTATTCAGATTTTGTGCCATTTTCAATAACGTGGGTCGCATTTTCAATAGTTACATGTTCTATAACTTCATTCTAGTCAAACTGAAGAAGAGACGACCTGTCTAATTCTGTGTCATGCAATACATGAGACAAACAACAAAAAAACAAACAATGTGTAGAGCGGAAGGAGACATAACATAGGAACATATAAAAGTGTTTTTGAACACAGTTTATGTCATTCAAAGTCAATTCATGTTGCCTCAAATCATAGAATCTTTGTAGATCAATTATCAGATTTATACATCCGTTGTTTCTAATTTGAAAGGCAAGCAGTCTTTTGACCAATTTTTTCACACAGGGAAGAGAAAAAAAAGGACACCTCCCGTAGTTAGGGGGTACAGAGTTAAACAGTGAATAAGGGAATCAACAATTTAACCAATTTAAATGATCTACGATAGAAAACAAAAAATATTAAAAGTCGAATAATATCAATTTAGAGAGAGCTGTGTGTTCAACCAAGTATGAAATTTCAAAATGTGACTGAGGTCGTTTTGACCTCATCCGTAGTTCTAGTGTTAAAAAGAAATATGTTGATGGGATGGTCACCACCAATGATCTACACACATCTCAGACTACGAAAAATCAACTGAATTGCACACACCTTGCTCATGCTACTAGTAAATACATTGGTAGCAATTCAAGCATGTAAAAAAACGGAATTCTGCCTTGTTACAAAACTAACTGTTCTCAGATTAAATGATAGAGCCCATCTATTTAATGAAGCTGGTCTTCTGGTTATTCCAGTAATGCCACCGCTCCTCTTTCCGATAGCATTCAACCACTCTCTACTCTGATCTGGAGATACATGGCTAAAACATCTATCAATGTGCTCTACAACGAAGTTACGACTGTTGAATTCTCGTTGGACCTCTTGTGGAATATTTGACATCTCAGCTAAATAGACACCACCCCATCTTGCATAGTTGACATGATCATGACGAAAGAAAAACGGCAACATTCGCCTGAATTGTGAGCCATCAATAAAGTTTTATCTCTTATCTCTGAAAGCATATAAGTAGAGACTCGATGAACCATCCCGCTGCGCTCTTATGAAACAGAGAAGGATATGAATCATCGTCATGTAGAAAGAAGCATTTGGATCAGTTGCACAAATACGGTCAGAAAAATCCTTCAAAGCTTGCAGAAATCTATCAATTGAAAATGATTAAACCATCTGTGATACGTGTTCACGATCTATTGCTGTTGATGCTTCAAACATTCTTTTCCATAATGAGATGTTTTTATCATGAATATAGGAATAAAGTTGTAGAAGGAGAAGCTGCCACAAAGCTTGTAGTGTAATTTTGTGTACTCGGACAGCGCGGGCATATCCCTTTCCTTTCATTACATTCTGTGCTGTATTTTCCCCAAGAACATCACATTCTACCGACAGTTCAGATAGGCTTGAATCGCTCATGTGAAGTCTTATCACACCTACAAAATTCATGGCCGTGTGACCACCGAGACAGGTAGGTAATCAGTACGTCTTTGTATTCTTTTACTGACCATTTCAATTGCAGCAGTTTTGGATATAGAGCTTCATCAACAATGAGAACAACGTGCTGTTGATTCACTGCCTTTGCTGTGTGAAAAGCTCTCTTAACTAAAGTGTTGAATGTATCTATTTTAGTTGCCGGCGCTTGTATGATAGGCAGGTATCCTATAGTTGCCTTTTGTGTATCAACGACACTTGCTTTCTGGTTATAAAAAATCCAAGATGGCATTGGTGCATAAGAAGATCTAGAAACAATGAAAGATAAATCAATGGAATGGGCTTCCTTTGCTACTTCACATTCATCAAATGTTTGAACAAAATAACTTTCAGAAAGCGGATCAGTGAACGGTCGCTCCACATTATCCATCTTGGAGGCAGTTATTATGTCAGTCATGCATGTGGAATCCTGAGTGTCCTAACAATTGAAGAAACATCCAATCTATCACGTTGCCACGCTGCTACTTGAGTAGCATGAAACGTCCCTTTTCCATCAACTGTTCCTTCATTGATGTCAACGTTATCCGTCGAGAAATGCACAAAGCGTCCTGCAACTAAATTTGTGGGAACTACTTCACCGGAGCTGTCCATACTTTCCAAAGTCATTTTTGCGAGCAGAGTGTCACACTATGTCTCGATAGCTCATAGTGTGACCGGTCTGATGAAATAAACAACTATTTTTTTGATCGAGTACCTTGATGAAGAGTACCAGCTAAACCGATGTGTTTAGGAGTAAGATATTTATCTCCGTGAGCAGTATACATAAGATCCTGTGCGATTGATGTTATTCTGGTACATCTTCTAACTTCGCAATACTCATCTCTTTCATTGAGATCATCCAATATCTCCTGCCTACTCAGTAGGAGGCTCAGAAACATATACAAACTGTTAGGTATGCTGCTTAAAGCTCTCTCTTCACTAATCTCAATACCTTCATGCTTGGGATGTGATGGCATGCCATGACGAATGTGTAATGCTACATGTACCATATTGAGATGCATGTCTTCAGTTTCATGTTTGAACTTAGGAATGAGTCGCTCCTCGTGAATGTCTTCTTTGTAAAGAGAAATTGAGATAACGAATGTTTAGACGGTGGAGATCTAATCAGTCAATATGTGTTCAATAAGTCACGTGGTTACAATCTGCAACGAAGAAAAGGTTATATACTACGTATAAACAATTAAACAATTAAACAATAGGTAATGTTAGTTAAATATCTTTAAGAAATAAGAGCTACCATTATAACCTAATGTTCGGTTAAGCATTGGGTTGCTACTAAAAATTTTTATAGATTCAACAATACTAATCTCAAAGTCCGAGTTTCCACGGTAAATGATTTTAAAGCAATCATTGTAGTTACGAAAACAATGGTTACATTGTTCTATGTGTTTTGCAATGGCACTATTGCCACTTAAGTGTTCAAGTTTACGTTGATGCAGACGTCTTTTGGTTTTGCCAATATATTGGCAATCAGGATCAACCTGACATTGAAAGCAATAGATAAGACGCGATTGCATGTCTGGACCTAACTTACTTTTAAGGGAGAAATATCTTCCAGTTTTGAACGAGGTCACAACAACCTTGCATTCCAAGTTAAGTTTACGAAATATTTTTACTAACTTATTACTAAATTTCTGTGATGCATAACCCACGAAGGGGATTTTGATTATTTTATTGAAGTCATTATCAATTGTTACGCGTGAAGAATTGTTTAATTTACGACCTATAAATTTGTTAATTGTTGATTGAATTAATTGCAATGGATAGCCATTTCTACTTAAGATATTGGTAATTGTACTACATTCATTATGGAATAGATTCCAATTGGTGGATACATTGTAAACACGATGAAGCATGCCTAATACTAGTGTGTTTTTCCAATTGCGAGGACATAAAGCATTGAAATTCAGTGAAAGACCTGTAAAGGTACTGTAGGTTTACGATAAATCTCAGTAAGTACATTGTCCTCGTCAATTTTCAGAAGGACATCCAGAAAAGGTAATTCTTTATTACCCACTTCTGATGTAAAGTGCAAGTTACTATGTTGAATATTTAGAAAATTATGGAATACATCTATGTGTTGTTCATTGTTAAATACAACTATGATATCATCCACATAACGACGATACACAACAGGAGAGAAAGGTAAGTCCTGCCATTTATGTTCTAGATTAGCTAAGAAGATGTTATCGATGGTTGGACCCAACGGGCTACCCATACTTACACCATCCACCTGTTGGTATACGGTGTCATTCATAAGAAAGCAACCAGACGTGGCAAATTTTAATAAGTCTTTAAATACTTTTTCTTCGTACTTCGGTTTATTGGCATTACTAGGTGAGTACACTAATTTAGTTGCAATGTTGATTGCTTCAGTTACGGGTACGTTGGTAAATAAGTTTTCGACGTCAAAGCTCACAAGGGTGCTATGACGGTTTATTTTATGTTTAACATCATCTAATACACTAATGAAATCATTAGTTGATTTTAAAATAAAGTCATCATTGATATGTGGTTTAATTAAATTGTCTAAGTATTCAGCTAATTTATAATTAGCAGCACCAATAGTACTAACTATCGGTCGAACAGGGTAGTTGTTCTTATGTACTTTTACGGTACCATAGATACGTGCTATGTTACTACCAGAAGGCAGTATGTCCTTATAAACGCTGTCATCAACTTTATTTTTTACATAATAAGGACAAACTGCCTTCTGGTAGTAACATAGTAAGTTAGTTAGGTCCAGACATGCAATCGCGTCTTGTCTATCGCTTTCAATGTCAGGTTGATCCTGATTGCCAATATATTGGCAAAACCAAAAGACGTCTGCATCAACGTAAACTTGAACACTTAAGTGGCAATAGTGCCATTGCAAAACACATAGAACAATGTAACCATTGTTTTCGTAACTACAATGATTGCTTTAAAATCATTTACCGTGGAAACTCGGACTTTGAGATTAGTATTGTTGAATCTATAAAAATTTTTAGTAGCAACCCAATGCTTAACCGAACATTAGGTTATAATGGTAGCTCTTATTTCTTAAAGATATTTAACTAACATTACCTATTGTTTAATTGTTTAATTGTTTATACGTAGTATATAACCTTTTCTTCGTTGCAGATTGTAACCACGTGACTTATTGAAGAAATTGGGATGTTTTGAAACTTGGTCGGAACCTAATAATTATAGTATTTTTATTGCGAGCCTGATCATGCACTGTGATGAAGTCAACACATTTCGCCGACTTTCTACCAACTTGTCTTTGAAGGTACATCATCGACTAATGTAAGAAGATGGTATCTCAGCCTATAGAGCGATATTGCAATACCCTTCCCAAACGTCAACAGAATCAAGAATGTCTGCTTGTTTAGCTGAATGTTCGAGTTTTTGACACAGCCATATGAAGGCGATATCTGACTTCTGAGAGGCAGATTCAGAGAGAGCTTTTATTTTTCGGTCAAATTTTATCTTGCAGCTTCGATGAATGACATTTTCCATCCGCAGCAGTTAAATTATTCACGCAAGCTACTGTGTACTAAGTGTCTTATCATACTTTGCTGATTCCAATATTTTGCTACTTGCACTCAAACCCTGTATTTCATGAAGAGACTCCTTTCCGTTCTGTTGGAAAAAATACATTCATTCCAATCAATCAGTAGTGGTGTCTTGCCACAAAGATTGATTTTACTGGATGTTCTATTCGTACTTGATGAAGTAGGATGGATCACAATATTCTTGCTTTCGGCTAATTTCAATTTCTCCATTTTGGACTTGCTGATATAATTAGAACGACAATCCTTGTGCCACGAAAATGTTTGTGAAGACTCCTCTTGCAAAAGTTCTCGGAGTCGAAAGTTGCATCATGAAAGAATTTTGGCAGAGCCTCCGGCGTCATATAGAGGTATTTCAGTTTCTTGCGTGCCTGCTGAATCGCAAAGACAAACGTTCTGCTCCGATACAGAGACAACAAAAACGTTCCTCCTGCTTGCCCTTACGCAACCAATTTGCTAAACAAGACATTTAAGGTTTGTAAGTCCTAATGGAAATGACATAAAAATGTAGCTTAGTGAACATTCACACACAGTCTGCATAAGAAGCTACCGAAATGTGCTGGCTTAGGCAGGCAGTAACGTACGATTGGGTAAAATATTGATAGGTTATAATGAAAGTTCTATCATATTTGAATGCGATAATACATTGCCATGTATGTATGTATCTCTATATTGCATTCTTGTATAAAACATTAGTGATCATAAAGTAGACGTTACCAATTCCATATATCTAGTGGCTCTCAAAAATCATGATAATCCCCAAAGAATGTTAGTAGAAGTGCTATGGGAGCTGTGGGGATGACTTCAGCATCCATACCCACGGCAACCCTGCAAATAGTAGGTTAAGGTTTTACGATGCCACCAAGTTATTTATGAAGTGGTTCCCTGCAAAAGAAGACCGGGAAAACGTCCACTCTGTCCTGAGATCGAAAACTTGTCTTCATTTGAATTTGTCCGGTTTACGTGATAACAATGGGTGAGGGTGCTGCTACTTTGGGCATGGGAACAATCAGCCAATACATTATACTATGTCTGATATTTCCAGCAAAAGCAGATCAAATACGGGAGAATGAAGGTCCTTCTTAATTCAATTTCAAGGGATAGCGATGGCGGCCCAAAGTTGGGGGCCTCAGTTTTGGCATGAGGGGGAGGGGTCAGGTGGGTCGTGGGTCACATGTATATTCATTCGGTGGGTGACGTGGATACAAGTCTGCATATCACTATGGTAAAAATTAATTGATGAACCAAAATCTACCGCACGACCGTCTTTCGCAAAGACAGGAGTATCTCTGTTGAGTGTTCCTGAATCCGGAGGGCACCTAATACTGTCGGTTTGACTTCACTCGTGGATTCTGCCAAAGAGATAGATGCAAAACAGTTATCCAGCACCACATCCTCGAGCTGTTCCATGGCACGGCCTGGTCATCTATAAAAATGATTTAGCAAATGAAGAAGATTTCTTTCGGTCGCACTGTCTTTTCTCCAACGTAAGCAACACATTTCATTCATTGCTGTAGATATTATTGCATATCCAAAAATATTTCATATCAAGCTTATCGAACCGGCACATTTTTTTCCTGTGGGTGCTCTCAGATGGTTGAGAAGTTATCTTGATGATCGACATTTTCAGGTACGCGTTAACGACAGCTATTATCACACCTATGTTGTGAAAAAGGGTGTTCCACAAGGATCAGTGTTGGGGCTCGCTCTCTTTTCTATTTTTGTACCAGACTTCATCACTGCTTTTGAAATCATTCAACTTATTCAGTATGCCGATGATTTCAACCTATGCGATCCAATGGAATAACACAGCAATAATGGAGATGCTCTCTCAACTGAAATCCATGGCATTGACAAATGGTGTCAGAGAAACAAGCTACTTCTCAACAAAAAAAGAAATCAAAAGTGCTCATGTGCAACAGAAGAAAAGGCGACTGCTCAATTAAATTCAATGCCAATCGTAAATAAATCCAAAGTCCTTGGTGTTACTTTAAACAACAAGCTGTCTTGGCATGATCATGTCGCAGAGGTGATTAAGAGGTGTAATCGACGGTTCTTTGTTCCCAGGAAGCTCAAGTATTTTACTGACTTGAATGATTTGCTGAAGATTTAACATGGTCTAATACGCTCTGTCCTTGAGTACGCGTCTCCAGTTTTTTGTTAATTTGCCAGTTGGTCTTTCTCAAAAGTTACAAAGAGTTGAAAATCGTGCAATGAGGTTGACACATGCTGGGCAAATTTCACATCCAACGGTCCTTGCAAACAGGCGTGCAAAGTTGAGTAGCAAGTTGCTTAAAACAATCGAATCTCTAGGCTCTTATGTGTTACACAGGTACATTCCCAGGAAATTGCATTTTCCAAGCATCTTTGTGTGCCCATGTGTCGTACAAAAAGTATAAGTCTTCCTTCTTTCCTTTCACCACTGTCCTCATGAACAATGAATTTAGCGCACCTGGCATTTAAGATTGCGCGCTTTTGTCATAAAGAACATTCTTCACTATTTTAGTTGATGAATTCTGACTTTCATTTTATGTCGTAGCAATTATGTAACTGTGATTATGGTTTCTATTGCTTTTGGACATATGCGCCTTTATTACTACTATTATTATTATCTACTGACTAAATTTAGCTCTCTCATCAATTTCCACTAATTTTCCATCAGACGTCAAGTAGGAGCTTGCGCTGAAATATTCACAGAACTTCCTGTTAACTTCATCGATAGTCTGCTCTAGAGGGACTATAGTCACTCAAGTCTCGCCGACGTTTACTATCCACCATATGATCCCTCGAGTCTCGACCCTTTGGTCGGAAGGGAATGTCGTGATGCAATGAAGTCGATGATCAACACATTAAGGTGGGAATATCGGCCTACTCATAGTTCACAACGGAAAGTGTACAAATCATAGAATAAAGATATTAGGTAGAGTAAGAACTCAGTATTAATTAAATCCTAAAGGTGTACACAGCTTCGATTTAATTAAATGAACTCGCTTTCAGATCCAGTAACAAATTTGAGATATACAAATTGTTACACGCTTGGAGAAGTCTTCTGAAATTTGACTGATCATAGTAATACAGAAGGAGGAAAAGTATTTTACAAATCATCCGTGTCATGACAACCTTTGCGAGGTAATATGTTCATTAAATTAGCAAATCGATGGGAGTAGTGAGTCCGTGGCAAAGTCAAGTGCAAAATGTGCAACGATGAGTCATCCCCCCCTCTGGAAGGAAGTAGGTGGCCAAGGATATGCTGGGAGGAATGGGTCCGAGAGGAGGAAACAGTTCCCTTCCCCCCCCTCTGGAAGGACGGAAGGAAGGAGGAACTCTCCTGTGAGGCAAGGGTAGGAATCTAGGAACGACAGAGTTAGAAAAAGGTGGGTTTTGGACGTTTTGGGATGAGAAAGGCCGTATTTCGGCATGAAGAAGTGTCTGGATGGACAAACGGAGGGCAGATTCGGATTCTACGTGAAATTTTGGGTTAGGGAGGTTGCTTCCAGCTCAATCGGAGAGAAAAAGTGCTGACATCCCCCCCTCCAGTCAGACTTCCAACTTTGGTTCTAGGAATGGTAGAGTCTTGCGATAGCGCGTTTGAAAGCTAAGAGTGAGAAAAATGCAGTGGAAAGCATCATATGTCCAGGTTTTCCTGGGTTTAGAGTGGAAAATGACTTGAAAAAGGTAAGAATCTCCGAAAAACGACAGAGTTATAAAAAGGTGGGTTTTGGACGTTTTGGGATGAAAAAGGCCGTATTTCGGGAAGAACGAAAGCTAGGATGGACAAATGGAGGCCAGATTCGGATTCTACGTGAAATTTTGGGTTAGGGAGGTGATTTCCTGCGGAATCGGAGAGAAAAAGTTTTCCCTACCTCCCCCCCACCTCGGCAGGGTTTCTTCCAACTTTGGTTCTGGAGATGGTAGAAAGTCGTGTGATAACGCGTTTGACAGCTAGGAGTAAGACAAATTCAGTGGAAGAAACGGCGTGTCTCTACGTTCGTTCGTTGAGGTGTGAGAGTGACTTTAAGATTTTTGACCATCACCGAAAAAAACGAGAGTTAGAAATTTTATGAAAATGGCTCTGGCGGGTGAACGAAGCCTCGGATGGGAAAACGGATACCAGATTCGGACTCTACGTGCAATTCTGCATCTAGAGGATGAGTTTCAAGTGAATCGGAGAGAAAAAGTCGAAAATTTTCTTCACACTGGGTCTCAACACGGGACTTTTTCGTGAAAATGTTAAATTGTGGCCTACTTTGGTGACGACTCCCTCAGGAATGGAAGTGAAAGAAGAGCTACAGTTTCTTTTAAGGGCAAGATCACACTTTGTTTCCTAGGATCCTATCTTTTCAGATGTGTGGAAGGTTTCGTTTCCAAATGAGAGCATGTTTAATATCGAATTTTTTGTGCATTTTCCAAGATTTTGGATACTTTGAAAAAACGACAGTTTTTTTCAACTCGGCTTTTGGTAATCGTATAGAGTCGAGGGATGGCTTAAATGAAAGGTCAGAGCGAGAAAACGTGACTGTCAAAATTTTAAGTCAATCGGAGCACTAGAACCGGAGATAGAAGTGTTTAAAGTTTTGGATGATTGAGATTACGTCATCAGCTGATCGCCACAAACTACCGGGTGATCATAAAGTCACGCAAGTGAAGAAAATTCTTTGTTTGAGTTTAACTGAGTTTAAATTGAATCGAATATCATTTGTCGTGATTATCCGTTTCAAGGCTGAATAAATTCCTTTGGCCGAAGATAATATTTCGCCCGTTTTTTTGCACCATTGTTGCCTAATTAGGATATAAAGACAAGCAAAACAAAAAAATTGGGTGCCACTCCTTCTTTTTTGACTAGTATCATATATGATACATTAGTCGTCAAAGGTATAAGATATATTTTTCAATTGTTTGTAGATTTCCCAGTTTTCGAGCTATGTTTGTAGGCATTTCAAGCTAATTAGGCTAATTGATTCGATCCAAATCAGACTTTGATGCCTGTCGGCTGCCTATCTAGCAGTCCTAGAGCTAGAAACAAAATGAGCTGACGTGATTCAACAATTTACTGAAAAATTACAAAAAAGTTTCTATTACAAAAAGCAATTTACTGAATGAAGACTTGACTGAAACATTTAATCAAAAAATATGAACGATCTGGAATACTTCTAACAAATGTACAATAGAGTGGATAGACTCTAGCAGTTTAGATTACAGATTTACCTACTATTGAAAAGAATTTACATGCATTATTGTAGGCCTACATATGCTACTTCAAGTCGTGTGTTGATGCACCAGTTGCACAAGACATAGGACAGAAAAATCAAGGTCCAACAAAATACACTGTACACTTCATAACTAAAAGTCCTGCGCATTCATGCTCAGGAAGCAGTTCGGCTCCGGTCGAATGCACAAGAAAACTTGGCATTTCAAGCAACGGGTTTGCGTCAACCTTGCGCAAAACTTGCACCTCATTCGCTTGTCGGCCGTCAGCATTTTGGGATAATGACCGTAGCCATCACGCAATATGCTGAGCTGAGCAGTGCTTTGTCTTGCAGACTTTGAAGGCCGCGGGTCTTCTATATCACTGGTGAAAGACCGATCACCACTTTCAGCTCTTCGCCTGCCTCTCTTTCGGGTTTGAGTTTGAAGAATGGATTTGTCCTTCAGGATCAATGCTTGCGATACTCGCGTGGTAAAAGAAAGGAGATCCAGTTGAGATCGCTCTTGCAAAACATCACATTCTCTCTTGTATAGGATCCATCCGTTCACCACGCTGAGATGGAGGCACCATAAGAAGATTGGTCTGTACCATTTCTTGCTTTTGTGTCCCACTCGATACAATGCCATAAGCATGTCAAACTTGTCGACACCACCCATGTGGGCGTTGTAATGTCGAACAATGGCAGGACATTGTACGGCAACTTTCTTCTTTTGCTTTCTGTCAAACCTCTGAACAGTGGTGATTGGATCAACTGCGACATAAGTGGATGTCAGCTGCACGCACCGGCTATCCATCCATCGCACTACAGCTATGTCGTGCTCTCTTTCCGTCCAACAATCGAAAGAGCCTCTACCTGCCTTTGCCAACTCAGATTGCGAGCGAACCTGACATCCTCTCAATCGGTTTGGTCGTATCGTTCCGATCGAGTATATGCCGAGCGCCTTCAATTTCACCTGCAATTCCAAGAAGTTGA
Organism: Prostheceraeus crozeri; assembly: GCA_907163375.1. Classification (NCBI taxonomy): domain Eukaryota; kingdom Metazoa; phylum Platyhelminthes; order Polycladida; family Euryleptidae; genus Prostheceraeus; species Prostheceraeus crozeri. The sequence continues at coordinate 17,250 of CAJQUW010011745.1, read as the reverse complement.
AACAATTGTCGAAATAAACGATGTGGTTCTTCTGAGAAGGCAGAGTTTCACAAAGTTTCAAAACCATGTCTCCTGAACCGAATCCACAGGAATCTGCCACTTCTTGTGACTTTCCGGCATAAACGAAGAAAACGTGGGTGAATCCGTCAGCTCCGTTCCTGGAGATAATCTTGAAACCCCACTTATGAGCCTTGTTCGGCACATATTGACGAAGGCGTGTCTTCCCTTTGAAACGGACAATCTGTTCGTCTATTGAATGTCTTTGTTCCTGGAACATTTTCAAGCAGTTTCCATGAATGAAATGAAGAAGTGGGCGCACCTTGAAAAGACGATCGTATTCAGGATCATCACGATCACGAATGATTTCGTCATTATCAGCGAAGTGTATGAATCGGCGGATATTTTTGAACTTGTCTCTCGCCATGTGATCGGCGATTGCAGGCAGTCTGAAATCATTTGACCAATACATATCGTGCCGTGGCAAGGGAGCAACCCCCATTCCGATCAAGATACCAAGATACATCTCCAGGTCATCTGCATCAATTCCAAAGGATGAACCGTTTTGAACAGAGTATAGGTTAGTCATTTTTACGACATATTGCGTGAGAGATTCACTCCAGTATTTTGAAAAGTATTCTAAAGTCATGTCATTCAAATGTCATCTTTAGATTCAGGAACAAATGATAGTTCTTTCATTGGCTTTCGCAAATGACGGAAAGACAATGTTGATCCACTACTCTGACTTGCAGAAGTCGAAGATGTCTGTGGCTGATGTTCTTCGTCAATCAAAACTTCATCGGAGTCACTGATGTCAGAATCATTACTTTCTCCTGAATCGCTGGATTCAGTCCCATCTGTGTCCTCTGCATCGCAGTCGGAGACATCAGCATCGGGCAGAAGAGCAAACGTGCAGACTCGGCGTCCATAACGATTCAATTTGTAGATGATGTCACCATCCATCCTGCAACAAAAACCGAATACAGATGATGCATTGTTTACTGTGGCGATGTTTCTGTCGGAGCTGATACTAATAGCTGATACTGAGTGAGACAGCTTTCTCGAGAGGTCAACGCACGCTACAAACAGCGAGGATAATTATCATACTCATGATAAAGGCATTGCATTGCTACAAACTTCTCATATCACCCGTGTAGCCGAGTGCCTTAAATAGGTGGCCGCCTAGCTGATGGTGGGCGGTTCGAACCCGCGTGGGAATATTTTTTAGCATATTGATGCTTGTTGACTTTCTGTAGGCCCATGTCCATAAATTATATTTTCATTTACGATGCATTATCTCAATGTCAGACTTGTTCCATGTCAGGTACACCTACAACTAAATTATGACATGAATTATAGAAAGCTACATTGTACATGCAGCCTATTGTATTTGTAGATGGATTCCTGATAACTGAAGAACTACCACTACATGTATGATCTAATTTACTAGCTAACTTAGACGAATTTCCTCTTTTGTGGATCAAATCGATTCATTTTGTAGCGGTCTGAAGTATCAAATATGAAACAAGCTCATGAAAATCTCAAGATACCATCAGAGCATGAAGTATCATATATGATACAAATCTGAAATGCTGCTTTTTGGTGTGATACAATGATTTTCAATCAAAATAGATTATTTGTTGGGATATTTGGGTACGTCTATAATGCGCTAGAATTTTTTTCTACTGATTTATTGCTATATAATAGTGAGAGAGAAGCATCAAAGTTGCTTACCTCAGAGCGTGCAAAGTCCAACTGATCAGATGCAATTATATTCAAATTGAGAGTCATTTAAACAAAACTCGCTCTTCTAGACATTTGATGAACCTTCAAAGACGACGAAGCAAGTGTTCATTCAATACTTACTCGCAGAATTTCCAAGAAAATGACGAGTATTTTCGATGTATCATATATGATGCAACAGCCTTGAAAGGGTTATATACAATAGATGTGAACATAGATATGAGCATTTGAAGGACGGGTTGTCTCGTGACTACTTGATTGTGTCATGTGATCAATTTTTTACATAGATATGAACATTTGAAATTTCAGGCTTAGCATATCTACATACGAATACGTCAGCACATCATTCTTCGCTTCACTTCATTTCACCTCGTCACTCACAATGGCTTACAACGTTGCTGAACGAGTGTGCTTGATTGAAAATTATTTTCGTTCTGGAGGCTATTCTATAGCAAAGAATGTTATCTTTTAACTCAATCCATCCGCTCCTGTTCCGCACGATTCAACAATTAAGAGATTCTTTGATAAATTTCGAGAAACGGGATCCGTGTATGACCGAAGACGCAGTGGAAGACCGTCCTTTGATGATGAAGATGTCGCAGCTGTTCAAGGTGCACTTATAAACAGTTCTCAAAAATAACTCAAAAAAGTTTCCCAACAAATCGACATGTCCTACTCCAGTGTTCAGAAGATTTGTCGAAAAGTTTTGCATCTGTTTCCCTATAAGACCTGTGTGATGCACACACTGATGCAGAATGACTACGAGCAGCGATCGATGTTTTGTGATTGGCTTATTGCCGTGACCAATGATGATACTCAGTTTTTGAAAACATGCTTTTGGAGTGATGAAGCTTGGTTTCATCTCTCTGGATACATGAACTCACAAAATACGCGTTGGGTGTCGGAGAATCCACATCAGTATGTCGAAACGTCACTTCATCCTCAGAAAATCGGTGTCTGGGCTGCAATGTCTGGAGAACGGATTCATTTCTCTTTCTTTGAAGGTCGAGTGGACAGTGACAAGTATTGTTCATTCATCGATCAGTTCGCCGTGACCTTAACTAAAAACGAAAGACATGTTGCATGGTTCCAGCAAGACACTCCAACGGCCTATACTTCTCGAAGAACTACGCAACATCTTACTCAGATATTCGGAAAGCGACTGATCGACAAGCAACTCTTTCCAGCGCGATCACCGGATCTGACACCAATGGATTTTTTCTTGTGGGGCTACGTGAAGGATAAGGTGTTTGCTAACAACCCCAAAAGTTTGAATGATTTGCGAAGTGCCATTACGTCCGGTATTAAGAGTGTTAACTCAGATATTTCAATGTACAGTATGTGTCATCCAATATCGTAAAGCGCGCCCATTACTGTAAATCTCAGAAAGGAGGGCATTTCAACATCTTCTTTAACTTGTAATATGTTCTTCTAAACCCCTCTAACTCAAAATTGAATATAAATGGGACCTTGTAAATCTAGAAAATTGTAGTTTTATCCACTTGCGTCATTTTGTGATCACCCTGTATATAAGTGGAGTCTCTACTTGTGGGAAACAGTTCTCCTCCCGACTGGGTTGGGGTAGGTGAACTCCGGAGCTCCGATGATAGCATCGGAAATTCCAAAATCAGGTTTCCGTAGGAAACCGACTTAGAAAATTTCATTGCTGATATCAGCTAAGGCGTCAGACTTAAAGGTTAGCCAGGAGAGCCAGGAGGCCAGGAGGTTAGCCATCAAAGACTCCAAAACTTTAAAGGCTTGTAACTTTGCTTCTACAAGTCTTTTTGACTTGATTCAAAAAAGGTTCGATAGCTATTGATCAGACCTATACATGCAGACTACTTATATAATTTGGTAAGTAGTACTAAATGCTGGAAAACTTAAATTTGCTATTTTTTGATGTTTTATTAGGTTTTCGACCCTGCTGAAGTCAATGAAGGCATGTATAAGTGTGCACGATCCATTCTTCTCATGTCTCTACATGATACAAGCAGCTTTTCACTGAAAGCGAGCATGGTACGGAGAGCTTCGCTGTAATATTCCAATGACAGGGTGTTCCTTTGGGACGCCGGATGACGCCGTAGTGATAAGTGTGGCAAGGGAGTGTGTCATATTCTAGACCGAAACCTCTGGGGCAACTCATGTTGGGCATTTGACACAGTTCTCAACGCAACACTTTGAGCGCCAATCGGTTGAGTCTTAGCTATCTTGTCATGGGTAGCTACTAAACATCTCCATTGCAAAACGCTTGTTAATCACGGCTTGCTATGAAGCACGTTTCATGCCTGGCCATCAAGTCATTTCAACGTGAGAGGGAGACCTTCGATATAATACTTCCTACGGTGAGAAGTTCCTTTTGCACGGCGAGCACTGTCACAGATGGAAGGAGGCCAAGGGACGATGTCATACTTTAAACCGAAACCGCTGATCTGTTGCTTATGTTGGGTATTTGACACCGATCTCAACGGATTCTTTTCAATCTCTCGGTCATGAGTACTTTAGCCATCTCCCGTAGGATTTCTTTAAGATTCTCCACCAACGCTGTAAGACTGCCTCTGACCGAGCCTAAAGGAAATGGAATGAATTGGAAAGGACATGCATGCGCCACACGCAACCACAATCTCATTTCTCTCTTCGCTAGTGAACAAGCTCTTGTGAACGCAGTCAGAAAGTTTATCATGTTTTGCAAAAGCAAAGTTTATTGTAGTCAAATAGTTTTACCGTGACACACGTTTGTTAAAGTAAAGTTTGATCATCGAAGTTTTATTCGTGAGTGTAGTCAGAAAGTGTATCACGTTTTTCAAAAGCAAAGTTTAGTGTAGTCAAATAGTTTTACTGAGACACACGTTTGTAAAAGTAAAGTTTGATCATCGAAGTTTTATTCGTCAGTGTAGTTAGAAAGTGTATCATGTTGTACAAAAGTTTTACTGCAACACAAGTTCATGTATAGTTAGAAAGTTTGATCATGACATTTTATGAAACGCAAATGTCATGAAATGTAAGCGTTAGTGTAATCAAATCGCATTTACCACAACACACGTTTGTGAAAGTAAAGTTTGATCATCGAAGTTTTATGACTGACCGAACACAGTTCTCAACGTAGCACTTTGAACACCAATCGGTTGAGTCTTAGCTATCTTGTCATGGGTAGCTACTAAACATCTCCATTGCAAAACGCTTGTGAATCACGGCTTGCTATCCCTCTCCACGGCTTGCTATCAAGCTGGTCAGGGCAACGACTTGCCAACCTCTTGTAAATAACTCCACCAGTTTTCATGTCTGGCTATCAAGTCATTGACGGTGCAAGTCACGGAGATTTCTGGTGTCATACCTGCTGTTGGTGGGCGTTCTTTCGAGACAGCGGTGAAGTCCGTAGCGATGAGTACTGCACGGGACGTTGGCAATGGTAATCCTTGTGAAACTTCTCTGCGTCTTGTTTCCAAGTGGTTGCCTTTCGTCTAAACGTTGTACTCTGACCGCCAGGGTGACATTTAGCTATCTGCCACAGGTTGCCTCATAAAATCTCCATTGCACTTATCTCCCGATAGTTGGCCATACATGCGAGAATGAACCATGAGTTCTCCTTGCCTCTATCACCGAGGCTAAATGAAATGGAATGAATTGGAAGGGACATGCATGCGCCACACGCAACCAAAAGCTCATTTCTCTCTTCGCTGGTGAACAAGCTCTTGTTAGTGTAGTCAGAAAGTTTATCATGGTTTGCAAAAGCAATGTTTAGTGTAGTCAAATAGATTTACGGTGACACACGTTTGTGAAAGTAAAGTTTGATCATCGAAGTTTTATTTAGTGTAGTAGAAAGTTTTATCACAACAACAAGCGACGTCATAAGCGTTAGTGGTTAATCAAATGCATTTATTTACAACACACGTTTTGAGAAAGTAAAGTTTGATCATCGAAGTTTTATGACTGACCAAACTCACAACAGCATTAGAAAGTTTTTATCCTTAGTTGAGATCCGGACTGCAGTGTACAAAATGTTTTATGTGACAGTCTTTTGACAAACGGTGAAGTATAAATTCAGAGTGAATACATCTGCTAGGTATACATCAACTTTGGATGTGAAGTAAAGCGAATCATGTTAGATGTACAGAATGAATTAAATATTAGACAACGAATGCAAGCTTTTGACGACTTGAGTGTGTCATGAAAAAGCCCAAGTCTGAGTTAAACATGTTGGATATAAAAAGTGAGATGGATCGGAATAAGTGTTGAATGTTTTATAAAACCAGGTAAAGTCTCGTCAGAAACGTTGAGTGTGTGAGGACTAGTTCCATGACATTTAATCGCGTGGGTCATAGCACAAGTCCTAAAGTCCATAATCCAAGGGTAGGGTCATCTACGGTTGGATTTAGGGATTTAAGGATTTATGGATTTAGGGCTTTATATCACACGCGTAAACCCTTAGTGTAGAATACGTGAAGCACATGTTCGCTTAAAAGTCTAAACACAAACGTTGAAATAAGTTTTGTAAGAAGTTAAAAACATTGACATGATGTTGTGAAAGTAGAAACTTAGCGAACGTTGAAATAAGTTTTATGAAATGTTGATGCAGTCACTATCGTTAGCGTACCAGCTTTACTAAATGTGTTGCTTGCCTTCATCAAATTGAATTCGTGTGTAGACTGTTTTGTAAATAAAGACAGATAGTGTTAAACGTTTTTGCAGTCTGCATCGACAGCATACAAGTATACACATAACAACATGTAACTTTTCTTAAAAGAGTCGAATGCATATGAGTTAGGAAACATTCAAGACATGTACGTGTGAGATAAAAATCAACCTGCTAGATTAAGTGAGTACCTCACAAAAGTGTTGCATATGTTTTACGGGAAACTTGTAAAGGAGAACTGTGTATCGAGAACGTTTACTATCATCATAGACAGATGAACATGAATGACATATTCTAACTTCAACTTTCTGACGTTCAAATGAAATTCATAAACATGAAGCTGTAGACTCCGTGGTGTAAAAAACTACATGACGAGTGACAACAACTTTATGTTGGTAAAACTTTCATAGGTTGATGATTGCAGTCGCGTTTAAAGTTGATATAAAAACCTGTAGAAACGCATAAGTCTTACTTAGATGCAGTTAAACGTTGTGACTCGTACATTGAACTAACAAAATGAACAAGTCTGTGTAGAGGTACATAACACGCTCATCAGTAGGAAACAGCAAAGCATGTAATGTCATTGAATTATCAAAGGAAAGTATTTGAGTTACAAGTCTGTGTTGACGAGAGTGGAACTATTTCATTGGTATGAAACAGTGAACATTAGAACATTAGGACTGTCCATGAGTATTGTAAAGAAAGGTCAGAATCAAATGTGTAACTTAGCTTTTCATGTGCATGACAAATTAAGAGAATCAACACGTGTCTCATTCCTAAACTAATCGTGCGTTGCTTGTAAGATGATAATGGAATCAACATTGAAACCTGCATCAAGTGATTTTCTGTGCGAATCCAGACGATGTGAAAATGACACACTGGTTGACATTTAACAATGCCTGCAATATTCAACATGCTGCCATTGAAAAGCAGCTAAAATGTTTATCATAAAACCTATCAGTGAAACACATGTCATAACTCTTCCAATCCTCATGTGCACACAAAGGTTCACGAGTAGAGACAGCGCACTCTGTCGCCTGTTTGTCGCGCTGCCCCCTCAGCAGATAGAGTGTGCCAAGAACACAAAGATGAATGACAGCAGAGCCGGTTGGCGACCCTCTGTCGCATTAAGTACATTGCGCCCTATACACATTAAATTTTCTATCGCATCTGTGCAACAAACAAGGATGCAGGCACTTATCGTCATCTCAGACCTTCCATCTAGATGATTCCCACACAGCTCATTGCTATCGCACCGGAGATATCATCGTGGCGACTGAAAGGATTCTTACGTCGACAATTCGTTACTGTACACTGTCACAGTTTCGCACGCGCAAGAAACCATTTGCTGCTAAAGCATGGACACTGCCGATTTGTTCAAGGCTTCAATGCCTTGCTAGCCAGTGTCAAACTTTTGTTTAACAAGTGTAAAACTTGTCCACCACACATCTTCAAAGGTCTAACTGTCATGAAATCATCATGTTTAAAGTTTTAAAGCCCATATGACAAGTAGCAAGGATCTATTGCAGTGACATGATGTAAAATATAAACGTGTGTAGAGAGAGGATGACTCTTAGACGTGAAGTCATGAATTTTATTTCTTCACCACCCATCAAATGGAAATAGTAATGGTGTTAGTTACATTGGAAGAATCATCAGAGCAAAATGTTCTATAGTAATGCAGGCAGTGGAATGACTTCGTAGTAGAGTCACATCCATGTCACTATATGCAAAGTTTGAAATCATGTTAGAATCCTTTCAGTATTTGTAAGATAGGGGAATCCTTTCAGCATTTGTAACGTTAGAAATAAAGTTGATGTGGGAGAACTGTATTCCCGTCGTGTTTAAAGTGACAATGTGTGTGTGTGAGATTGAGTCCAACGTTATTGAGAGATATAACTTCGTGCGCTGCGTAAACGAACACTTTATAAGACGATGCGAGTCCAGTGAAAGCTTATACAATTGTATAAACACATAAAATTAAAACGTCATGGGAATGAAGTATTGAACTTTACAGGCATCCTTCGAATGAAACATTGAATCAAGCCTCTTCGAAAGTGAGCATGATAATGATATAAGAAAACATTCAAATGGTGTGAAGCCCCTAAGTGTCATTGTGAGCATCTGCACGTTTGTCATTCCATGTATTTTATCACACGCTAGGAACTATTCAATCATTTCATCTTTTTCAGTCTTCACTTCGGATACATTCAGTTCACATGAGGGTTATACAAGCTTGCCACTCAGGATAGAGAGACCATAATCACAAAGCGTGAGGCGTGTGTCATTCCCCTTCCGTCACAACGACGCCGGAATGGCGATTTATGGTAATCTTGACTCCCTGCGTCAGTCAGGAAAATCAGCAGTTGACATTTCAAATATGGTGAGATGAAATCGTTTGAAGGAGACATGACCAAATTTGGACATTGACATATTTTGTCATTGTGAGAGAGAAGCATGTAAGGCGCTTCTCCCCAGTCAATTTCACTCCTGTTTCCTCCTTTCAACCGTGAGTCGTCTGACGTTTGCTATCAAACGTTCTAAGTTAGAGATTTAAAGTCAGATCTTACAGGTATCACTGATACACCTTCTAACATTGGGGTCTTAAGGTTAGGGTCTTCATTGTCTGTCCTATGCCACTTATTGAAAACATGTTTCTGATAAACAGTCCTTTCTTGTGAGAACTAGTAAATAACTGACTTTTATTTTGCAGTTTCAACATCAAAGTCTTCGCGCTACAGCGTCACAAGATGCTCATGTGATAAAGTATACAGAGGGACCGAATACAAAAAGCACTTGAGGCAGGTGGAACACACTGGGGAGCATAAGAAGGTCTTTGAAATAAAGACATGTGTCCATCATGCTGTGGAAGCAGACTCTGACTTTGTCGAATTTAGGAAAAGACATGACCAGTGTCCTAGTGCGTCTATTTCCAACTGCCACTTCAAAAAGTGGTTTGATGACTTGTATAGACGAAGGCAGGAGGAGAGGGCGGCTGTAAGACACATTGTCGACTTGGATGATGATGGGAACGATCTCTTCCTCAGCGATGCAAGCAGCAGTGAGGAGGAAGGGGAAGTACAGGAGGTGAGAGCCGTTTTCATTAGTGGTAAACAGGAATCTGAACATGTATCTTAGCATGCATCTGAACATGTAGAGGAGCCACTTAACACTTCTACGCCAAAGAAAGGCGGTATACGCGAACAAACAAGAGCTCCAGATAGAGATCACTTGAAGGCGAAGGCATCACAGCAAGCCCATTACATGCTGCTCAAAGATCGCTATGAGGCCATGAATAGACAAAATAAAGAGATGGTGCAGGACATAGCCAAACTAGAAATTAAAGTGGGAACGATGGAAGTCTTACAGGAGGAAGTATTACAGCTGCAGAAGAGAGAGGAAACATTAATGGAAGAGAGGCGGGAATGGAAGGAGAAGGAGATGGCTTATGAGGAGGTAGTATCCGAGTTGAATCATCAGAGGCAGGAGGTTGACAGACTTGGTGTGATAGAGAGGAACTGTCAAGGGATAAGAGACAAAAATCATGACCTGAAGAGGAGACTTAGTCAGGCTGAAGACATCAACAAGGAAATGAAGAGAAGACACGTAGAGGTACACCTGCTAATCTATAGAAACCAAGTATGTGACGTGCCTACTGCTACAGATGATTTAAACACCACGCAGGAGTGCTACGAGGGAGGTGGGGTCACCTGCATTCATATCAGTATGGAGGTAGACGGTCGACTGTGTGATTTTTCAGGTAGAAAAGTGAAGAGGAAGATTTCTAGTAAGTTACTCGAACGTCATTGCCTCTCAATCAACTCTAACACTATTTTTTCTTTCTTACAGAGATCTTCGAGCAAAAGTAGAGAGGAGTCGGAGAACGCCACAGACGGCCTTCATGAGGCTGGTGAATGTCCCAAACAGCCTTTATGAGGCTACCCATAATGAGGCCGGAAAGTGTTTTCACTTTCTGACGGTTCCAAGCCTGTTGAAGTCAGAGGATGGGTTGAAAATTGATGAAAGGGATAAAAGGATGGCCAGTCACACGCAAAACGTATACAGAAATCAAACTTCTATCTTCATTAGTTTGCAATCTCTCTTCACAGTTTGATGATTTTAAAACACTCATCTTCAGCGAGCTAAGAATGAATAATCAAAGTCTCCATTGAACTAGAGTTATGAAGAAACTCATACATGTTACTAGACATTGAAGCATCAAATGTCACTCGTGTAAATTGAAATGAACCGCTGAAGCATCTTATGTTCTCATAACCTTCTCACACCTGAGTAACAGGAATTTACAAGCCTGAGTCATGTACACGAATCCGATACAATTCAGAACAGTCATTGCACAGTGATTAGTGTGTTAGAATACATGGTGGGGATTGTGTTGAGACCACTGCAGTAACATTGTAGGAATAATTAAAGTGAAAAGTTATGACACATGAAATGAGCGATGCAAGATTAATAATAATAATAATGTCGTCTATTTCATGACATTGGCCTTAGTAATGAGAATCGTAAGACCATACAAAATCTGAATAAAAAGCAAATTCACAGCAATAATGATAAGTAATCAAAAACAATTTATGGAAATAAGTTTTTGAAGAAGCTTAGAATAATAATAATAATAATTAGCTCGCATTGAAAAGAATAGTAATGTAACAAACAAGCTGTGTGGAATTCAGCATATGTTTGAAGACAAGTGCTGCTACAGTTTTAAGATGATAGGATTTGTATCAATGCCTATGGATGTAAGGCGCAACATGAAGAGAAAATGACTTTGTGAGAAAACGTCATGTTATAGCACCAGTCGGATGTTTTCGTTTAAGATAGGAGAGATATATACTTTATATTTCACAAAACCAAAGTTGATGACTGATGCTATCATTTTCATCAAACAAAATCCTGTTTCTAATGTTGTTGATTTCATCAAACCAAATTCTGTTTCTAATGCGGTTAATTGCATAAAACCAAATTCTGTTGCTAATCTTGCTAATTTCAAAAAACCAAATTCTATCTCCTACGATAAATCAGATCATCTTATTATTATTATCATCGGCTCAATGTTTTGCTTTTCATATGTGATGCGATACAAACATAGTAGCGGGAATTCATCTGTTGCTGAGTTAAAGGTAGTTGTCAGCGTTAAACGTGGGTGGGGCACAAGTCGAATTAATGTAAATAAATGTCAACTTTGAGGATGACATCATATGAACTCATACACCGCTGAATGAAAGATATGATGAAACTTCGTCAAACCTACAGCTGTCATAACTTTAAAAACGCATCTACCAAGGGATAAACAACTCATTGTTTGTGCAGATGTCACATTCTCATGATTGAAAACATGACGCTACTGAGATAGCAAGTCACGGGATCATGGATGCTTTGCAAAGAAACATTAGTAACTTTCGACCGTCGTCTGACCTTATGTAATAGTGTCCTTTAACCATCAACAGACAATGAGAGCATAGGATAGGCGTATGAGAGGATGATGAAAAAAGCCAGCTGCGATCCTTCAATCAGGAAATTCAGCGATATTCTTTCCATGCTGGGAATAAGGGAGATTTTCGCGATAAATGCATCTAAGCTTGTTGAGTGACTGAGGATGGCAGTCAATGAAAATATGTCTTCCCTTTTCTTCCTCCAACCGTAAGTTTAGAGCAATATGATTGCATGATCTGACTTTTAAAAGGCTGTGCATCCTTTATTTCACAAATCATCATGTCTGGCAAGTCGATTGCACAAGTCACCCCATATAGAAGTACTTATATGGGCGAAACTTTTCTCTCCGACGAGTGTAAGGATATGGTATTTCAGTTTATGAAATACTATTCCTTATTCGACGAATCTAACGTTGTACCTCCACCCGAATCCCCGATGATGGATCCGGAGGAATCTCCGAGTGAAGAGGAATGTGAGGAAGAAGGATGAGTGTCAGTGAAGGGGAAGGAATGAGTGGCAGTGAAGAGGAAGGAGAGACGTGGAGTGAGGATATGGTGGAAAGTGAGGAATCGGCAGTGGAAGCGAGTGAAGATGAAAATGAGATTATTGTGATATCAGATGATGACGTAAGAGTTTTACGCATGCACATGAATTGCTGTCATCTCAGCTCGTTCATGTTTTCTTTCAGTGATCGCGTGGCACATGTTCTTTAAAAACATAAAGTCATCACATACCACACAGACAACACACTCTTTTTATACCTTTCCTCGTGAATGCATCATGATTTCTTATAAGAACTTCCTTCTAATGCAGCTAAAGCAGTCCCAAGCCCGCCACATATCCTCGGATATGGAATGCAGAGGGAAAGGATAAATGATGAAATGGATTGAAGGGAAGCTAAACTTCCACCACATGCAACCACAAATACACTTCTATCTTCATTAAGATGACATTAAATCACCAGAATTCCAATGTGACCATCACATCCTTAGATCCTAGTACAGTCAACTCCCTAACGTGCTATGAGCTTGTTAAACCTATTATCTCAAACTTTACAAATGCTGAAATGATTCAAATATTATTTTATTCTCCCCCCTATCTTACATATACTGAAAGGATTATAACATGATTTCAAACTTTGCAAACAACAACTTCATTTCTAACGTTAGAAATGCTGAAAGGATTCTAACATTATTTTATACTTCCCCTATCTTACAAATACTGAAAGGATTCTAACATGATTTCAAACTTTACATATAGTGACATGGATGTGACTCTACCACGAAGTCAATCCACTGCCTGCATTACTATAGAACATTTTGCTCTGATGATTCTTCCAATGTAACTAACACCATTACTATTTCCATTTGATGGGTGGTGAAGAAATAAAATTCATGACTTCACGTCTAAGAGTCATCCTCTCTCTACACACGTTTATATTTTACATCATGTGACTGCAATAGATCCTTGCTACTTGTCATATGGGATTTAAAACTTTAAACATGATGATTTCATGACAGTTAGACCTTTGAAGATGTGTGTTGGACAAGTTTTACACTTGTTAAACAAAAGTTTGACACTGGCTAGCAAGGCATTGAAGCCTTGAACAAATCGGCAGTGTCCATGGTTTAGCAGCAAATGGTTTCTTGCGCGTGCGAAACTGTGACAGTGTACAGTAACGAATTGTCAACGTAAGAATCCTTTCAGTCGCCACGATGATATCTCCGGTGCGATAGCAATGAGCTGTGTGGGAATCATCTAGATGGAAGGTCTGAGATGACGATAAGTGCCTGCATCCTTGTTTGTTGCACAGATGCGATAGAAAATTCAATGTGTATAGGGCGCAATGTACTTAATGCGACAGAGGGTCTCCGACCGACTCTGCTGTCATTCATCTTTGTGTTCTTGGCACACTCTATCTGCTGAGGGGGCAGCGCGACAAACAGGCGACAGAGTGCGCTGTCTCTACTCGTGAACCTTTGTGTGCACATGAGGATTGGAAGAGTTATGACATGTGTTTCACTGATAGGTTTTATGATAAACATTTTAGCTGCTTTTCAATGGCAACATGTTTAATATTGCAGGCATTGTTAAATGTCAACCAGTGTGTCATTTTCACATCGTCTGGATTCGCACAGAAAATCACTTGATGCAGGTTTCAATGTTGATTCCATTATCATCTTACAAGCAACGCACGATTAGTTTAGGAATGAGACACGTGTTGATTCTCTTAATTTGTCATGCACATGAAAAGCTAAGTTACACATTTGATTCTGACCTTTCTTTACAATACTCATGGACAGTCCTAATGTTCTAATGTTCACTGTTTCATACCAATGAAATAGTTCCACTCTCGTCAACACAGACTTGTAACTCAAATACTTTCCTTTGATAATTCAATGACATTACATGCTTTGCTATTTCCTACTGATGAGCGTGTTATGTACCTCTACACAGACTTGTTCATTTTGTTAGTTCAATGTACGAGTCACAACGTTTAACTGCATCTAAGTAAGACTTATGCGTTTCTACAGGTTTTTATATCAACTTTAAACGCGACTGCAATCATCAACCTATGAACGTTTTGCCAACATAAAGTTGTTGTCACTCGTCATGTAGTTTTTTACACCACGGAGTCTACAGCTTCATGTTTATGAATTTCATTTGAACGTCAGAAAGTTGAAGTTAGAATATATCATTCATGTTCATCTGTCTATGATGATAGTAAACGTTCTCGATACACAGTTCTCCTTTACAAGTTTCCCGTAAAACATATGCAACACTTTTGTGAGGTACTCACTTAATCTAGCAGGTTGATTTTTATCTCACACGTACATGTTTTGAGTGTTTCCTAACTCATATGCATTCGACTCTTTTAAGAAACGTTACATGTTGTTATGTGTATACTTGTATGCTGTCGATGCAGACTGCAAAAACGTTTAACACTATCTGTCTTTATTTACAAAACAGTCTACACACGAATTCAATTTGATGAAGGCAAGCAACACATTTAGTAAAGCTGGTACGCTAACGATAGTGACTGTATCAACATTTCATAAAACTTATTTCAACGTTTGCGTTTAGACTTTTAAGCGAACATGTGCTTCACGTATTCTACACTAAGGGTTTACGCGTGTGATATAAAGCCCTAAATCCATAAATCCTTAAATCCCTAAATCCAACCGTAGATGACCCTACCCTTGGATTATGGACTTTAGGACTTGTGCTATGACCCACGCGATTAAATGTCATGGAACTAGTCCTCACACACTCAACGTTTCTGACAAGACTTTACCTGGTTTTATAAAACATTCAACACTTATTCCGATCCATCTCACTTTTTATATCCAACATGTTTAACTCAGACTTGGGCTTTTTCACGACACACTCAAGTCGTCAAAAGCTTGCATGCGTTGTCTAGTATTTAATTCATTCTGTACATCTAACATGATTCGCTTTACTTCACATCCAAAGTTGATGTATACCTAGCAGATGTATTCACTCTGAATTTATACTTCACCGTTTGTCAAAAGACTGTCACATAAAACATTTTGCACACTGCAGTCCGGATCTCAACTAAGGATAAAAACTTTCTAATGCTGTTGTGAGTTTGGTCAGTCATAAAACTTCGATGATCAAACTTTACTTTCTCAAACGTGTGTTGTGGTAAATGCTATTTGATTACACTAACGCTTACATTTCATGACGCTTATGTTGTGATAAACTTTCTAACTACACTCACGAATAAAACTTCGATGATCAAACTTTACTTTCACAAACGTGTGTCACGGTAAATCTATTTGACTACACTAAACATTGCTTTTGCAAACCATGATAAACTTTCTGACTACACTAACAAGAGCTTGTTCACCAGCGAAGAGAGAAATGAGCTTTTGGTTGCGTGTGGCGCATGCATGTCCCTTCCAATTCATTCCATTTCATTTAGCCTCGGTGATAGAGGCAAGCAGAACTCATGGTTCATTCTCGCATGTATGGCCAACTATCGGGAGATAAGTGCAATGGAGATTTTATGAGGCAACCTGTGGCAGATAGCTAAATGTCACCCTAGCGGTCAGAGTACAACGTTGAGACGAAAGGCAACCACTTGGAAACATGACGCAGAGAGGTTTCACAAGGATTACCATTGCCAACGTCCCGTGCAGTACTCATCGCTACGGACTTCACCGCTGTCTCGAAAGAACGCCCACCAACAGCAGGTATGACACCAGAAATCTCCGTGACTTGCACCGTCAATGACTTGATAGCCAGACATGAAAACTGGTGGAGTTATTTACAAGAGGTTGGCAAGTCGTTGCCCTGACCAGCTTGATAGCAAGCCGTGGAGAGGGATAAGAAGCCGTGATTAACAAGCGTTTTGCAATGGAGATGTTTAGTAGCTACCCATGACAAGATAGCTAAGACTCAACCGATTGGCGTTCAAAGTGCTACGTTGAGAACTGTGTCAAATGCCCAACATGGGTTGCCCCAGAGGTTTCGGTCTAAAATATGACACACTCCCTTGCAACAACCTGTCATTGGAATATTACAGCAAAACTCTCCATACCATGCTCGCTTTCAGTGAAAACCCGCTTGTATCATGTAAAGACATGAGAGGAATAGCTCGCACACACTTATACATGCCTTCATTGACTTCAGCAGGGTCGAAAACCTTATAAAACATCAAAAAATAGCAAATTTAAGTTTTCCAGCATTTAGTACTACTTACCAAATTATATAAGTAGTCTGCATGTATAGGTCTGATCAGTAGCTATCGAACCTTTTTTGAATCAAGTCAAAAGGACTTGTAGAAGCAAAGTTACAAGCCTTTAAAGTTTTGGAGTCTTTGATGGCTAACATCCTGGCCTCCTGGCTCTCCTGGCTAACCTTCAAGTCTGACGCCTTAGCTGATATCAGCAATGAAATTTTCTAAGTCGGTTTCCTACGGAAACCTGATTTTGGAATTTCCGATGCTATCATCGGAGCTCCGGAGTTCACCTACCCCAAGCCAGTCATGAGAAGAACTGATTCCCACAAGTAGAGACTCCACTTATATAGTTTGTGGCGATCAGCTGATGACGTAATCTCAATCATCCAAAACTTTAAACTCTTCTATCTCCGGTTCTGGTGCTCCGATTGACTTCAAATTTTGACAGTCACGTTTTCTCGCTCTGACCTTTCATTTAAGCCATCCTTCGACTCTATACGATTACCAGAAGCCGAGTTGAAAAAAAACTGTCGTTTTTTTCAAAGTATCCAAAATCTTGGAAAATGCACAAAAAATTCGATATTAAACATGCTCTCATTTGGAAACGAAACCTTCCACACATCTGAAAAGATAGGATCCTAGGAAACAAAGTGTGATCTTGCCCTTAAAAGAAACTGTAGCTCTTCTTTCACTTCCATTCCTGAGGGAGTCGTCACCAAAGTAG
>CAJQUW010011744.1:0-18112 GCA_907163375.1 Prostheceraeus crozeri | reverse complement strand
AAGATTAGAAAATATAAATTCCTGAAAAATGATTAGATTCATTTAAAAACGAATGAAGATTTTTTGAAAAAGTAAATCGCATCAAAGTGTAAACCTGCATGATTGCCCCTCTATCACACGTCACTCGTGTTGGCTGTGCATTCTCTTTGCGCTCGTGACATTTGGCTTTGCTTGTGTCTCTTGGTCCTTTATGATGGTAGAATTTGTGCTGTCTTATTCATCTGAGGGAGCCTTTGTCTTAATTGGCTAGTTATTTGTTGGCAAGCCTGAACTCGGATTTTGGAACGCGCTTAGCTGTGTTTCGTTTTATCTTCTGTAAGTAGTAAGCAAGTGACAAATACTGGATAGCGCAAGATGGCCGCCGTCGTGGCTGCGTCCCCCCCCCCCCTCTGGCACGGCAGAGTGTCGTGGTCGGCCGCCGTGGTGCTTCGGGTCTGAGTCCCCCCCCCCCCTCTGGAACGACAGAGGTTGTGGTCTGTCGTGGTGTGCCGGCCGGGTGGGTCCACGTTCACAACATGTTCGCTGACGTCGTCCCCCCCCCCTCTGCAACGACAGAGTGTGAGACTCGGGTGCGTGGGTGCGACCGCCTGGTGGACGTGGGCGACCGTCTAGGTTGACGTGGGCGACCGCCAGGATTAGTCTTGAGGCTATAGTGTGTGATGTTTTTGGTGCAATCTGCTGAATGTTGGGTTGTAAAATGGGTTGTTTCGAGTGGAAGGAGTGGTCGGATGAGAAAACGGAGGTCAGATTCGGATTCAGCGTGAAATTCTGCATCGGTAGGGTGAGTTTCAAGGCAATCGGCGAGAAAAACTGTTTCTTCAAAATTTTGACATAGAATGTGGGACGTTTTGGTGTGTAGCGCCCAAACGAAGCATCGGATGAGAAAACGGAGTCCAGATTCGGAATCTACGTGAAATTTTGGGTTAGGAAGGATGTTTCCAGCGAAATCGGAGAGAAAAAATTTTCGGCTGACGTCCCCCCCCCCCCCTCTGGACAGCTTGCTTCGATTTTGGCTTCTAGTGGACGGATTTTGTCGTGCGATAGCTCGTTTGAAAGCTAAGAGTGAGACAAATTCAGTGAAACAATCGGCTTGTTCCTATCTGTCTTCGTTCAAAAGTTAGAGCGGTTACAAGATTTTAGGTCGGAGCTCGCTCACCTGAAAAAATCCTAAGTGTCAGAGTGACTTTGTATGGGTAAAAATTTGAAAATTTTCCAAAGTGTGGAATTTCGACCTGGGACCGTCACCAAAACATTTTTCATCAAATTTCACTGACCCCCCCCCCCCCCCCCCCCGACAACAATCTTCTAACTTTGGTTCTAGTGGACGGATTTTGTCTTACAGCTACTCGTTTGAAAGAGGAGAAAAAACTGCTCGACAACATTTTTTGTTGCGAGTCAATCGGACCAGCCGTTCACAAGTTAGAGCGGTTACAAGATTTTAGGTCGGAGCTCGCTCACCTGAAAAATCCTAAGTGTCAGAGTGACTTTGTATGGGTAAAAATTTGAAAATTTTCCAAAGTGTGGAATTTCGACCTGGGACCGTCACCAAAACATTTTTCATCAAATTTCACTGACCTCCCCCCCCCCCCCGACAACAATCTTCTAACTTTGGTTCTAGTGGACGGATTTTGTCTTACAGCTACTCGTTTGAAAGAGGAGAAAAAACTGCTCGACAACATTTTTTGTTGCGAGTCAATCGGACCAGCCGTTCACAAGTTAGAGCGGTTACAAGATTTTAGGTCGGAGCTCGCTCACCTGAAAAATCCTAAGTGTCAGAGTGACTTTGTATGGGTAAAAATTTGAAAATTTTCCAAAGTGTGGAATTTCGACCTGGGACCGTCACCAAAACATTTTTCATCAAATTTCACTGACCTCCCCCCCCCCCCTCTGGACAGCTTGCTTCGATTTTGGCTTCTAGTGGACGGATTTTGTCGTGCGATAGCTCGTTTGAAAGCTAAGAGTGAGACAAATTCAGTGAAACAATCGGCTTGTTCCTATCTGTCTTCGTTCAAAAGTTAGAGCGGTTACAAGATTTTAGGTCGGAGCTCGCTTACCTGAAAAAATCCTAAGTGTCAGAGTGACTTTGTATGGGTAAAATTTTGAAAATTTTCCAAAGTGTGGAATTTCGACCTGGGACCGTCACCAAAACATTTTTCATCAAATTTCACTGACCTCCCCCCCCCCCTCTGGACAGCTTGCTTCGATTTTGGCTTCTAGTGGACGGATTTTGTCGTGCGATAGCTCGTTTGAAAGCTAAGAGTGAGACAAATTCAGTGAAACAATCGGCTTGTTCCTATCTGTCTTCGTTCAAAAGTTAGAGCGGTTACAAGATTTTAGGTCGGAGCTCGCTTACCTGAAAAAATCCTAAGTGTCAGAGTGACTTTGTATGGGTAAAATTTTGAAAATTTTCCAAAGTGTGGAATTTCGACCTGGGACCGTCACCAAAACATTTTTCATCAAATTTCGCTGACGTCCCCCCCCCCTCGTTCGGACAAAATTTCTTGAAACAAACTTTGGTTAAGGTCCCAGGTCAAAATTCGGAAGTTTTAAATTTTTCAAAATTTTCACCACACTGGAGCTCTCACACTTAGGAATTTTTTCACTTGTGGCATGTTACATGGACATGTGCTGGCGGACCAACTTCCCGTGGTCATATGAGAATGGTTCAGGTGTCATATTGTAAAGAATGATGAGACAAATCGTTTGCAACAAACCGGATGTCGCTACGATGAATACTTTCGGAGATAGAGCCATTTTAAGTTTTCTTCCGAGCATATATAAACCCCCGACAACGTAAGTCTGATCACTTCATCGAAAGACGAGGTAAGCGACGGTCGTCGCTCTGAGCTCCCGATATCGGGTGCAAAGGACTCTATCTTTTGAAGTAGGCAAGCTATCTTGCTACTTCAAAGTTTGTATGATAGAGTTTGATAGTGTCTTTACTACTGATAAAATTTTTTAAAAGTAGTATGAGTAGTAAAATGCGGAATTTTTTAAAAATTCTTAATTTTCACTTTTTTCAAAGTTTTAACATATAGACTAAGGTTTTCAAGTATCCTGAGTTCAAATATGCTATCAGATTTGAAATTTAACTAAGTCTAAGGCAGCTTTGAGGGTTAGATCCCAGCTACTGATCACTACCTTTGACTCGGCGTTCCTGTTACCACTTCGGGGCAGTGACAATGATGTCTTCAGCTGTAAAGAGCGGGTATCGGGGAAGATCTCTCACTTCCCTAGTGATCGGTACAAGGCCTTCGGGCTGTCGACGGGATCGAGTGCCACTCACTACACTCACATCTATCATTCCTCACTAAGTGTTGATATTATGTTGAATGTTGACTAAGTTGAATGTTGAATGATGATATTATGTTCTAGGCTGTATACTACATTCAAATCTGCTATCAGAAATTTAACTAAGGCAGCTTTGAGGGGTTAGATCCCAGCTACTGATCACTACCTTTGACTCGGCGTTCCTGTTACCACTTCGGGGCAGTGACAATGATGTCTTTAGCTGTAAAGAGCGGGTATCGGGGAAGATCTCTCACTTCCCTAGTGATCGGTACAAGGCCTTCGGGCTGTCGACGGGATCGAGTGCCACTCACTACACTCACATCTATCATTCCTGACTAAGTGTAATGCTTTAGGAATATGACTGTACTACATGATTTAAAACTTATACTAATTTCATTATCTTACAGTTAACGAGAAATCTCAGTAACGACAAAAATGGTCAATAACGATAGAAACAAAAAATTTCACATCAAAATGTGCTCTTGTGGACGAATCAACCGCCGAGACGGTCTCAGGGACCACATAAGGAAGGCAGGGGCCGACCACATGGTTATCCTGAATAGGGTTGCCTGTGTGAAGTGCAGGGTGCTGTTGGTTGTTGGGCAGGAGGCCGAGTTTTATCGGAGGCATGGTGAGTGTGTAGGAGGGTTGGTGACCGATTTGAGGTTTACGCAGTTGATTGTGGAAGAGAGGGAGCGAATGTTGGCGAATGTTGCGAATGTTGTTGAGAATGTTGTTGAGAATGCTAGTGGGAATGTTGTTGAGAATGCTAGTGGGAATGCTGTGGAGAATGCTAGTGGGAATGCTGTGGAGAATGAGGTAGAGAATGCTGTGGCCGGTTTGAAGGCTGACAAGTGGCGGAAGAGAGTGTTAGAGAGTGATGATGAGGATGATGTGGATTTGGATAGGGAGCGAGTGAGGAAGTGTGTGAGGAAGTTGAGCTCTTCGTCATCGGAGGTATCCAATATTGTTATTAGCGACCCCCCGAAGAGCTCATCTTCCCCAATAGTGAAGGGTGGTGGGGTACGGAAGCAGTCGGCGCGGTGGGATGAGGACATGGAAAAGAAGCATGTGTCGCAGCAAGCGGCACATGCTTTGTTGGTAGATCGCTATGAAAGTTTGAGGAAGGTGAATGAGAGAACGTTGAGTGAGTTGAGTGAGCTGAAAATGAAGGAGGTGAAATGTAAGGAGGTGGCAGATGAGAATATCCGTATGAGGCGTGTTGTGAAAGAGTTGAAGGAGAATGTGCGAGTGTTGGAAGACAAGAATGATGAGTGTGAGAAGAGGGCGAGTGCTGCGGAGAGGAGAATGGGAGAGGCAGAAGCGAAGTTTGAGGAGATGATGAAGGAGATGAGTGTGTTGAGAGCGAGGAATGTTGAGTTGGAGAGGACTGTGGCTCGGCGGGGTGATGAGAGGCAGGCGTGTGAGAAGTTGGAGCGCATGAGGGATGAGTGGGAACGTGTGAATGAGGATCGTTTGTTTGAGTTCCACATCCCTATTCGGGATAACCATCTGGCCGGCGAAGTCCTCGTCAATAAAAGCCTGGACGAATCAATTATTTGCTATCATGGACATCCGAGCAAGAAATGCCTCCACGCTACACTAAGAATGCGCGGGCATCTCCACAAATTTTCAATCAGGAAGCCCGCGAGACTGCCTAAGGATGACTAACTTGGTAAGTGAAAAAGTAAATAAGATAGTATATCCTATTCTAATACATATCATTTTCATTGCAGATCTTTGCCTGCCTTCACCACCCCATCAATTTACTCCCGAGAACGAACCATCGGCTCTCTTAAGGGCCACCTAGGGGCAAGACATGATAGAACCTCCACGCGGTTTGCCCTGGGCAGTCTTCGGACTGGCGAATACTATCATTAAGTTGAATCTGCTATCAGTCAACTTGAACATTATGCAGTCGATTGCTATCCCTGAAGCATTCTGATTCGCTGTTGAGCAATTCATTGTTGAAAACCCTATATAAGCCAGAAGATTGTAGCGCTTCTCATTCAATTTGAAGTCACGATGGAAGCGACATCTGCCGACAACATTCCCGTCTTCACCGATGAAGACAACGGCATTCCCAACTTCATCATCCTCGACGAGTGGGATGAAGAGGATGAGAAGAAGGGGAAGATCAAGAAGATCATTTGGACGGATGGGGTGTGGACTCCTAAAACCACCCGCATCCGAAAGGTGCCAGATGCACCACCACGGCTGAGGCGGTATAGGGTTTATGACAACCTAAGCGTCATACCCATTGACTATTCCAGTCAATAGTCAAATTCACGTCCCCGAGAACGAACCATCGGCTCTCTTAAGGGCCACCATGGGGCAAGACATGATAGAACCTCCTCGCGGTTTGCCCTGGGCAGTCTTCGGACTGGCGAATACTATCATTAAGTTGAATCTGCTATCAGTCAACTTGAACGTTGCAAATGAAGTTCGGTGTAATACTTCCTTTCGACGGGCGTTCCTGTAAAGGGCGGCGGTGAAACCCGTAGCTATGCATACCGCAAGGGACATTCGGCAATGGTCAATCTTGTTAAACCTCTCTGCGTCATGTTTGCAAGTGATTGCCTCTGTCTCAACGTAGTATGCATTCGCGCCAGGGCGACATTTAGCCAACTGTCGAAGGTTGCCTAAAACTTTCCATTGCATACGTTATGAGAACCATGAGTTCTACCTGTCTCTATCAATGAGACGAATTGATGAATGGAATGAAATGGGAGGACACTCACGCGCCACACGCAACATAACACACTTCTCTCTTCCGTAGTCTAACAAGCTCTTTACACATGGATCGCAGTCGATTGCTATCCCTGTATCAGAAGTGTAAGCTATCTTAATTTATTTGACACTATTTTATCTACCATCATCGTCCATATGAAATGTTTTTAGATTTACAAGTTAGACTAAGCGTGCTACTATTTCCAAATGAAAAAGTATACATGGTTAAATCATCCACTTAAGCCCATCCATAGTCTAACAAGCTCTTTACACATGGATCGCAGTCGATTGCTATCCCTGTATCAGAAGTGTAAGCTATCTTAATTTATTTGACACTATTTTATCTACCATCATCGTCCATATGAAATGTTTTTAGATTTACAAGTTAGACTAAGCGTGCTACTATTTCCAAATGAAAAAGTATACATGGTTAAATTATTCACTAAAACCCCATTCAAGTAAGTCAGTATGAAAGCAAAGATAATACGAAATAAACATTTATTATGGCATGTATTTCAAAAGGTCTTCATCGTCAATATCGTCCCAGAGTCTGGCTTCACATAGATTACAAAAACAGTTGAGCTGCTTTAAACGTTCTTCTGCAGCGTCCCTCACTTTCTCAATGTACGCCCACTCCGCCACGGTTCGCGGTTGGGAGTTAGGGGTGTACCACTCCCATATTTGATGCAAGTGCGACTTGCTGGTCATCTCCATCACCCCTTCGGCATCATATTGTAAATATTTCCACCGTATGCCTGTTAGGTCGGGCAACTCCTCTTCATCCTCCTCCGATAATGATAACTTTCGTATATTGTCGAGATTGTATGTCTTCTCCACCTTCGCCTTTCTTGGTGCATTTGGTGTAACGAGCACCTTTGCTGATGTATATGGAGAGGAGAACTCCAATGCGGTATTTGGTGTTGTTGGAGGACTTGTCATGTTGTCTTTGAAATGCTGACTTTGAATAATGATAACTTTAACATTTTTCCTATTCTTAAGTATACACAAGCAGCCAATCAGAATGAACATCCAATGAATAAAGAGGATGAAAGTATATAAGCAAAGTGACATCCGTGTCATTTCACTCTGTCTTTGAGACGTATAAGTGAAGTGTTCTCTAGCGAATTCTGCTATTATTTGAGGTGTACAAGTGAATTCCAAATTTGAGACGTATTAATTGAGTGAAGTCTCTATCTTTTTGAAGCATCAACCTTAAACTTGATTTCATTGAAATGGTAAGTTGAAGATTTCCTCTCTCATCTCCCTCAAACGTGTGGTTAATAGCATCTTCCTCAATTTCAGGCATCAACTTCATCACCAACGCCCTCCCTTCTCGAGGAAAGTTTAGAGTTATTGAGTCAAGGTAGGTTGTAACACTACACTGAGACTTGAACAGAGATGAAAGAATGATTTCTCTTTCAGGTGATGTGAGTTCCAGCTCAGGACTCTCGCGGCAAGGCAACGAGTGGGAATGTGCCGACTGCGGACATATGTTTACAAGGAAGCACAGTCTCCTTCGACACATCAAACAACGTGTGTGTCAACGCAAAGCGGCATCAATCTCCGGAGGTGAAGTTGATTCTGACGATGACATCTCCTTTCCTTGCGATTTGTGCCCTCTTTCTTTTGATAGTCACTTTCAACGATCTTCGCACAGACTTCAACACACGCATGCAAATGATCACTACACCAACGGTACCTCTACCATCTCCCTCATTAATGTTTCACATAATAATTTAGTACGCGACTACTGCATGGAGTCCAATACTCAAATAGTAGATTTTCCTGAGTGGCTCCTTCAAAATTCTAACATTATCGAAGCGCTCTTCAATAATTTAGACAATTTTAGAATGAAGGCGCTCATCTACCTTAAACTAAAATATATTAAGATAGATTTTCAAACGGGTCAAGTGACGGAGAGAATACAGTTTCATGTTCCTTCCTCTTCCGCAACCGAAGTTGTAGACTGCGAGTCTTGGCTAAATTTTCACATTCAATGTTTAAAATCAAATGTAGATAAATTCAATCAGCGCGACAGCGCTCTCATTTTTGATGGTGTGGACTCAGCCATGTTCAAAATTTCCCTATTAGAAAGTCATGCAGCTCGAGGCACATTTAAACTACCAAAAACGTTGTATAATAAGAAAGCTGTCATCAATGTCGATTGTACATCACAGTGTTTCAAATATGCAGTCCTATCCATCCTTCACTATAATGATATCAACGCGAATCGAAATCATACCTATAGCTATAGACAGTGGGAGGATGAACTAGACTTTGAAGGTTGTGATAGTAACAACATGAAAATCAAAGATGTAGAAACGTTCGAAAAACATAATAAGATTAAAATTGTCGTTCACGTGTGGGAGAAGGGGTTGAAGGGTGCCCGCTATAATTCGCGTTCGAGTTGTTATGAACGTACAGTAAACCTGTTATTAGTAAAACAGGATGATAGTGAGGAATGGCACTACTGCGGTATTCCCAAAATCTCTCGCTTATACCACCACTTAGAAAACTCTAGTAGAGAGTTATATTACTGCGACAGATGTATTCGCCACTTTAGGAGGAAAACTAAATTTGAAACTCATTACGAATGGTGTAAGCGAGGTAAATTACAAATGGAACGCATGCCCAAAGATAAAATCTTTTCACATAGGGATAATGGTGACGAATTAAGTCCCCTGCGTGTCATTTACGCAGACATCGAATGCTATATCGATGATAACATCCACAAGCCAGCAGCCATATCCTGCTATGAAGTATGGCATGACCACTTTAGGAATAGACAAAACAAAATGCATACTTGGCAAGGTGAAGATTGCATTTCAAAATTTCTAGAATTTCTCGATAAAGCTGCTAAATTTCAACAATCATATGATTCCCAATTGCAGCGTAAGTCACTACATATGTCAGATGAAGACAAACAAAAATTTGAAAGTTGCACATCCTGTCCTAAATGTCATAAAACGTTTGATGACGATAAAATTAAGAAAGTGCGTGATCATGATCACATCACTGGTATATTTAGAAACGCACTCTGCTCCAAATGTAACTTTTCACTTAGGTTGAGACGTCGTGTACTACCCGTCATTTTTCATAACTTTAAGGGCTATGACAGTCATATGCTCATAAAAGGAGGGTTGAGCCAGATGAAATCGTGGCAGTTCAATGTAATAGCACAAACGAGAGAAAAATTCATGGCAATGACAGCAAAAGTACAGTAGATAAAACTAAAGAAAATAAGATAGTCTTCTTCGAAATAAAATTTTTAGATTCATTTCAATTCATGTCAGCGTCACTAGCTTCTCTCGTTCGAAATCTCAAGTTTCTTCCCCATAGTCAAACTTTGAAGAAACACTATCCAAACTTAACAGATGACATGATCACTCGCAAAGGAGTCTTTCCTTATGCGTATTTTAGCTCAATGTCTAAACTAAATGAAACAACCCTTCCTTCATTGACAAATTCAAAAAACGATTTGACGGGTGAAGATTGTCCAGTAGAGGACTATGAACATGCTCAAGAGGCATGGACAAAATTTGATTGTAAAACGTTTTGGCGATTATATGATCGCTTACTTAGAATTAGATGTCATTTTGCTGGCTGATGTCTTTCAGGAATTTCGACGAGTGGCATTAGAAGAAGACAAATTAGATCCTGTCCACTTTGTCAGTCTACCAGCCATGTCCTTTAAATCAGCCTTTAAAATGACTGGTGAGACCATTCATCTCTTACAAGACCCCGAGATGTATAACATATTTGAGCGCGGAATACGCGGTGGTCTCACATTTGTGAATAAACATCACATAAAATCTGAAACAGTAGGTAATGATCATATCCACCTAAAGTACTACGACCAAAATAATTTATATGGCAGTTCACTGTCTAAACCACTACCTCATTCCGAGTTTAGTTGGTTAAATCAAGATGAGCTTGTGTATTACTCCAACCCTTCAAACATACTGAAGATTCCAGATGAAGGATGGAATGTGGCTCTCAATTGCTATAGGATAATTCTTAAAGGATCTTCGGATCGAAAAACACACAAGCCACAGAGCACAGACCACCACCACCACAAACCACAACCAACCACACCATCACCACACCAACGCAACACACGAACCACCCACACACACCACAGAAAACCCCCGCAACTGGTTGACCTTTATATTGTCCCACAAATCCAACACACACCCCCACCTCCACCCCCCACCCCCATTCAGTCAGAACTGCCCCCACCTCCCCAGCCACAGTATGCCTATCCGATCCGCTCACCATAAAACCCCCCCTACAATGACCCCCCAGTCAAACCACCACCCAAACCACGCTATATTCCCTCCCCTGAGCCACACCCTGGTGCCCGCAAAAACACGACATTTATTACACCTTCACTTAACCCACCCAAACATCACCTCCCCCCTAATCTCTACACCTTCACGCATATTAAAAATACTATAACATGCGCCAGGGCAAACTCATAATCAAACGTCGACAGTACAACCATCCGACCTCAATCCACCCCCAAACGATCTCCTCCCTCCCCTGCCATTACCCAACCCCCCCGCACCCATCTCACTAGCCCGTCTACCCCCCCCTAGCCCGTGCCACCGCCCCCAACACCGAAAATCACACCGCTCCCCCCACCCCATGTTACAACCAACAAGACATGAATACACTCCTACTCAGCAATTAACACTACGCCCTACACAAGCTTCCCTCCCCCCATTTCTCATAACTCCCCCTACATCCAAACCCCCCACGTACTAATCCAGTCCCCACGCCCACCACCTCCCCAATTAATTCCCTCTACCACCCCCGCTCAAAAACCAATGCACTCTTTCTCCCACCACTGTCACTCCCGTCACTATTACCTGTGATAAACCTCAACCCACCGCCTAATCTAATATACGCTTAAACCTTGCGCATCCCTCTGCCCCACACACAAATTCCCCGTCATACCAGCTCAACCACACGTCCTCTATCCGCATACGCCCCCATCAAAACACCCCGACCACCCCCCCATATCCCACCCACGCCCGCAGCGACGACTACCCACGCTTAACCAAATAATTTATGGATTGCTACCCTCAGTCTAAACAACAAAGTCTTACCCCAACCGCCCACCCCCCTCAAACCCAAAACCCCCATGGCCTAGCTTACTCTTTACCAGACTACCCCCCACAAGAATCCCGACCCACACCCACCCTCCCTTGCCACTACCCCCCCTCCCACCACCCCAGCACATCCCTCCCGCCAAACCAGCCAACATACCAGATGAAGTGCAAACGCCCTTCATCCCGCCCTCCCCTTCGCCTGCGGCCAACTCATCCCGAATGCTAACACGCACACGCACGCGCCCACTCCCATAGCAAATCACCCACACAACCCCACCATAAATCCTGTCACTGACTGGAACCTGCTAGCATCACTTCCACACCCCCACTCCAATACCTCCCCCCCATTCCTCCCACTTGACCGACACCTCCTTTCTCACACCCCTCCACCCCCATCGACCCTAGTAATACCCAGGGCATCCCGCCACAACGCCCACGCCCCCAACGCTGACCCCAATGACTCCGCTGTCGCGTGACCCCGCAAACCTCCCCTCCTCTTCGAAACCTCCATTTCCGTTTCACCTGCGTATAAGGTTGCAGGGGCACTTGTCTCCGGACCCGGACCGGGGACACAACGGCCGCGCCCTGTGTTCCCCAACCAGTCTCGGCCCCCCCGAAGCCGCACCGCCCCCACGGCTACACATCCCACCCGCGGTCGCACACGCCGGCGCCGGGTGCCGCCCGAGCGGCCGGCCCCTGCCCAGGAAGCCGGCGGCTCTCTATAGTTCAATTCCGCCACGCAACCGCCCCAAACCCACCGTAGCAAAATTCATAAGATTCAAACACACTTGGCAGCACTCCATTAAGTATAAACAGTACACCCTCATCTCACCAAACGAAGGACAACCAAATATCCATCACATCCACCCTACCCTCCTCTCCTCCAATCCCCCTCACACATATCCCCTCCACAAAAAACCACTAGCCCACAAAAACAAACCCACCCCCAGCACCGATCCCATTGCCAACCCCCAAAAGAAAACCCCACACCACTAGATGACCTCATACCTCCGCCACCCAAACGTACAGCGGGAATATAAGGTATCTTTACTTTCCCCCTACTAGGCGATCCCACTTTAAACCGGAAAATTTCCACAAATAGGTTGCACTGCCGCGGACTCTGTTAAACTAATGATATCGGCTGCGCGCCTTGGTTGTCTTCAGGCCTCCCCACGCAACCGCTGCCCTGCCCACAACACTCGCCACAACCCAAGCGATCCGTGTGGCGCGTCAAACTTCCAGACAGCCCATCACGGGGGTGTGGGGGTTGGGAGGGTCCGTCATCCATACTTCTTGATAATATATGCCCTCGCTCGCCAACATCTAACTACTGACTCCACGCCCACCCAAATCCAACCCGCTTAGTCAGTAACCGATGAAATCGGAGCCCTTGCTGATCCAATGATAGAAACAACACTCCTCCCTGTACTAGCATCGCCGTGTCCAACCCCCCCCCAGTTAAAGTTATCTACCAATCCCCCCCCTCCCTCTTTAAAGAAAAACAATGACCCCAAAAAAAAACCACCATACACAATCCCAATCCAACCACGCCCCCCCCCCCCAAATTACACGGCCCCCTCCTCGAAGCAAAATCCCGTGCCCCATTGCCCCCTCTCCATATTATATACAAACCCACCAACATACCAAAACTCCTCTCCCCACCCCAACCCAAACAACCCTCAAAGAACAGGTTTAATGATGCACACCTTCAAACGCAGCCTCATCTCAATTCCTCTAAGCCACAGGACAGTCTAGCAACGCCTCGTCGCTTCTTCCATACTCGAAGAACGCCCCAAACTGGCAACAAACAGACCCAGCCTCCAATACCGCCAAAACCGCAAATAATCATCTCCCCACTCCCTCCACTCATACCGGCCGCCCCCCTAACCACCAACCCTCCACCCCAAAGCCATACCTTAATAGCACCAAACCACGCATCCTACCATCCCCCCCCCCCCCCCGTCGCCCCCCCCATACCACACCTCGGAATACACGCGTAGACATTATCCCCCCACCTTCGCTCGCCTTAATGCTCTCGCCACCCCATACCTAATAAGCCAACATCAATACGATCTACCGCGCCCCCATCAAAAATTTACCGTGCCATCCAAAGAAGACCCACCAAAGACCCAATCCCCCGCCCTACCCGCCCGCCAGGGTACACTACCCATACAACTTACTTCCACCCACCCTTCTCTCGATTTACCAATGCGGAGATAACCCCCCCGCCGGCCCGATCCCACGCCGGACCTCACATGATCACCTCCCTTTAATTCCGTCGGTTTCCGCCCCCCGGTGTGTCAAGGGATAAGTAACCCCCGCCATGTCATGTGCTTGGATACCCGCAACTCCAAGTCTATACACCGTCAGACACACCCCCCACGTAAAGCCACCCCGACGAAAACCCGGCATGGCCACACTACGCCATTCCCAAATAAATTTCAGGGGGTACTCGTAAATGCCGCACCCGCAGAGCCAGAACAACACACCATCGCGAAGATGACATACTCCCAGATCCTAAACTAGAGACGACCAAGCCCCCCTCCCCTTCTCACTTCACTCCAACCCAGCACCGGCCGCCCAACGCATGGCTTGACTCTCTCACCAAACTACCCGCTCCATCTCCTTCTTCTTCCTTGCAGAGCGATCCCCCTTATCCGGGATAGAACTCCTCCATCTAGAGGCTCGCGACGTGAGACCCCGCGCATGCTCGTCGAAACCGGAGAGCCGTCAAAGCCCCAGGCAAAAAAATAAAAAAATCTACACAGCTGTACACAATGAGCATCTCCCCATTTAATTCCATCCTAACCACGCAAAACCCACCAACCCGGCCCTGGCTCTAAAATAAATCTTCTAAAACCAAGCCCACGCGAGACAGACGCACACCTGGCGCAGGCATCCGATCCGCCAACTCACTAACCCCAAAATATAAGCGCAACTACCCACAATTTTCCCCCGCAAATGGACACATGTGTCGCCAATTCCACTCAAAGGACGAACCAGCCATTACAAAAGCCTCCTTTTTATGACTCTTGCGTCCCGTCACCTTGTCGTTAAGCTTAGCCAACAGCATGTACCCTCGGAACTGTATGTGCTAAGCAATTGCATCCAGGCGCATCCCCTCCACTCCGTCCCCTTCCCCCCACGTCGGTCACTTCCGCTCTCCAATACCCCAACACCCTATCAGGGGTTGTCCGCAAACCAAACGACGCACGTCACGGACCTGAAGGAATGTTAACTAATAGCCAAAATGAAAAAAATTTCCCAAACATACCGATGCGGCCGTCCAAGCCCATTTTCCGCTTACACTTCTTCAATTCAGTTCCCCATCGTTATCCAACGAGGAAAAAGCCCTCAGCCCCAAACCCTATCAGTACAACGGCCTCAATCCCGCCACGGGCATTAGTTATTGGGCTCTTCAAAATCTTTTGTTGACGCGCCAGAATGCCAGTTATCACCCTGCACGAACCACTACTTCCCATTCTATATCACCCAATGGTTGTACCCCTGCGCCGCCACAAATCTTTGCTGCCCTGGTGCCAACGCGGTAACCGGCGTCCCCCTTCCACTACCAACCATTCCCTCCACCACCCAAAAGAGTGTATACGTAAATTCATAACCCTCCATAAGTTCCACGCAGATTCCACCCAAACCCCCCAATCCCACAAACCAATCCCTAGCATCACTCTTGGCTTTCCACCCTCTACCTTGCCTTTTACAAGCCACAAAATCATTATCATTTTAGCCGCCCGAAGGCGACTCCCCAGTCTTCAGGGACAGCCCCCCCACACCACATCCACACGGCGACCGACAACCGTACCCGCCGCACAAGCGCACCCCAAACCCCCAGCCACCCCCCCCCTCAATTCGAAGAAGACACCCCAATCCAACCACTTAGTCTTGTCTGTTGGGTCGATTGGTCGTAATTTCAAGATTGCCACCTGCTTCCGAGCCTCCCTCTCAGGGCTCGCTCCCCATACGGATTCTGTCACTCATTTGAACTGCCTAAGCCACCCCCCAGAAAGACCCTCACATAAATGACCCCCCCCGCCCCATACCGCAGAGAACGTCTAATAGACGCGACCCTACGCGTTAACTAAGCCCAGCCCGGGGAGAATGTGAAAGACTATCCGGCGAACACCGAAAGACAAAAATGAACCCTCATCCCTGAAACAAGCGAAAAACCCCACACCTTGAGGACTCTCCCCTACCCTGTACGCACCCAAAAAAAAAAAAAAAAAAAAATAAAAAAAAAAGTTCCAAAATAAAAACCCGACAAAGAAAAAAAACGAATCAGGCGTAATAGTCACACCTCCTTGGTCGCACAGTAGTGTAACCCTACGCCCCCCGCCTAGGTCCTCCATCCAACCAATCCCGCCTAGCCCCGCCACATCAAGGGGCGGTTTTCGTTGCTAACGCTGCCCGCACGTCACGCAGTTCAGCCGGGTGTATCAGCCGGCAACTCCTAACCTGGCCCCGGCACCGTCTACGACGGCCGCTCAACCATCCTCCCCAGAGGTCCATGTCCCAGCCCGGCCCACACGACGCCCGACTTCAGCCGATCTCCTGCTCGATCCCGCTGAGCAATGATTACGCTTGCGCTTCGCGCGTGAAGGTCACGGCGAGTACCGTGCGGCGCTACCCGCTCAGGGGTCCGCGCCGCGGCATCGTTGCTGTAGCGATGGTATTCCGGCAGCTCGACTGATTTGGGCGCCGCCACGTCGGCGATTACGCACCTCAACCCCGTGTGACCGCCTCCCGCCAGGCTCGCGCTTCCTCATACCACCACACAGTCCCCCCGCGCACGCATCTTGACCGCACTCGGACTCCCTACTGATGCTTCTCGTCGCGTACTCGCGACCGGTCACGCGCTGCGGCCGTCGGAAAGTTTTTTATTTTTAAATCGAGCCGCCGAAAATAGGCCGCGGTTCGTTCTGGCTGCGGCGTCCCGCGAGTTCCCTCCATCCAGTTGGGCGAAAGGCGTGGCGTTTCACACCAGCGGAGCTTGATTGTTCAGTGTTGAGCCTGACCTTTCACCCTGGCTCCACCAGCACCCACTGTTTAACGGCCTTTCCGCACTCTATCCGCCTGCATCCGCCATCACTGTTATGAGCGCCATCACGGCCAATAGAACGCCCCCAAGGTAAACGCGCCAGATCTCCGGGCGCCTGCAGGGTAGGCGTTGTCGCCTCCCAGTTAGGGGTTCTTCGCAGGCGGCCTGGAGTGATCGCCCGAGCTGCCGTCCGGGTGGCGGTGAACCGCTAACGCTGCCGATGTCCGACGGAGCCCACCCATGGTCTAGTCCCCGAATTCCGCGGGGCGGGCCACTTTCTAAATCTCACTGGCTTAGCCGCAGCGCCGCGCCCCGTGCAAATCCGCTATCCCCGTCGGGACGCACCGGCGGGGGCGGCCTGGGGGCTCCGTTCGGTTCGGGGGGCGGTCCCCGTCTAGCGGGGCATCGCGGGTGCATGGTTGGGGCCGTGGCTGCTGCGGAGCCGCCGTTCTGGTGGTGGTTGGTGTGAAGCTTGATGGGTCGCGGGTTGTTTCTTGCGATTAGAGGGAGCCCCGTGTTTTCGGGCCTCCGAGGCGGCCCAGGGAATAATTCGTGGCGTCAGGACTTCACCTACACGCGTGGCACGCAGTGGGGGTGGGGCCCGAAGGCGGTCGTTTGGTTCTGTCCACGCGGGCCCGGGTGTTGGTCACGTTGGGGATAGACGGAGGATGGTGAGTGTGTGGCGGGTGGGCGGGCGCCTGCTCGGTCCCAGCTGGGTAGTCGACGTCTGGGGTGTTCCGACATCACGGGGGACGTGGAGGCCGCGGGGGCTCGCTTTGCCCTTCCCCGGGGGGGTGGCCTGTTGGCTCAGCCGAGGGCATGCTCGGCTCGGCCCTCGACATGGTTTGGATGTTGGCAAGCGCCGGTGGCTCTTCGGGCCGGAAAGCGTCATCGCTTGTCGATAATGCGCAGGCCCAGAGCTGGCGCACTGGTTCTGGTCGCTAATCGTTGCGCTTGACGCTATGTTTTTTGGGCAGTCGGGAGGGAGCGGGAGCAGGGGGTGCCTGCCCGTGGTTGTGGCGTGCTGGGTCCCGGCGTTCCAATCCTGGGGGGCTTCCTGTTCCTTGTGGTGCGTTCGGGCGGCAGACCGCGGGCGGGGGGTTGCGGTGCGCGGCCGGGGTGTGGGGGCGCCGGGGCCAATAATATTTTGTGGTCTGCCCTTTCCCGCGCGGTGTCGGACTGGGGGGAGTGGTGTGGCCCTACTGGTGGGGGGTGTCGTGGGTCGTCCAGGCACTTCCTGCCTGCTCTTGTGGGCGCGCGCTTTTGTGGCTCGCGCGAGCTTCGCCCCCCGGGCCGGTGGGGGGTGGTTGGCCCTGCGGTCCTTGTCGGCGGCGTTGTGGGGTTCTGTGGAGACAGCCGCTGGCCTTCTGCGGCGGCGGCCCTGGTGGCTGGCGCGAGGGGGGGGCGAGGCGAGGGACGGGTGGCGGGGCGTGGTGGGCTGAGCGATGCTGGGTGGGCGGGTTCGAGCCTGCCCCATAGTGTTTACGCGGGTGTGGTTGCGCTTCCCCGGGTGGTGTGGGCGGTGGGCCCCGCCTTCCCCCCGTCGGTGCGGCCGCGCGGGGCGGGGGGCGGTCGGTGGTGCCGGCGGGCGCCGAGCAAGGGGTCGGCGGCTCCTGTTTTTGGGGCCCAGCCGTCGGGGGGCGGGGGCCGGGGGCGCCGGGGGGTGGGGCGTTCCTCCTGGCAGTCTTGGCCGGGGCCGGGCGGTTCGTCGAGGCCGTCGGCTGGATCGCCTTGTCCCACCACGGGGCGCGGGCGCGCGCGGCGGGCATTCGGGGGTGCGGCTGGTCGGTTGCGCCCGGTGGTGGCTCGCGGGCTCGCGTTGGCGGTGTCGCGGGCGTCCCCCGGGATGGTGGCGGGCCGCGGAGGGCGTATCCTGGGTGGCGGGGGTTCGGGCCCCGTCGCTGGCCAGCACGGACGCCCTTGG